>JANHAO010000012.1:0-62502 GCA_026873985.1 Saraca asoca
ATCATCTTCCATTAATTGAGTAAAATTGGTGACCTTTGGCAAAATAACTTTGCACAAAGCATAATGTAGGATCCTATCTTCAAGAAACAGGCTAGTTATGAGTAATCTCCCACTGCCATCTTTTGGGGTAGAGTAGGGAAACAACATCTTAACTGCTAGTTCCTTACTGTATTCATTAAAGGACCCTACAATAAGCTTAGGCATAGAATTATCCATTTCAAATTCATTTGCTAAAGTTTCAGAATCAATGACAATGTGTCTTTTCATCACATAACACGACAGTTTGCCATCGGCATCTGCTAAGTTAGCATAAAACATTTTGACAAGCTTAGGATAGACTGTATCTTTGAACATCATAAATTTTTCAAGCTTATACTTAGCAAATAACTCAAGCAAATGAGTAGTTTTAAACAGTTGGTCACTAAAATGCTTCAAGAGTTCAACCCTTTTATTTTCAAAGGTAAGGTAGGAAGCATACTAATTTTGTGACATGAACAATGATTCTTCATCATCTAATTGAGCAGGTTTGACAGGGGATTTGCCATTGTGTCTGGTTGGAATCTTGATGCGCTTTGCCATTTTTTTTTATTGTCGGTGTGAAAGGAAGTTTTTCGATGTTTTAGGGTTTTAGGTTGATTTTGGGTATTTTGATTTTGGGAGGTTTTAGGAGAAATTGATTCACCAAAGTAGTGGAGAATGATATTGTTGATGTTTTTTTGGAAGAAATTTGGTGAAAATCAGTTCAGAAATGAAGATTTTTTAGATTATAGAGGAGAAATGCCGAGAGAAAAATGGACAGGGGCTAAAGGTTATTGTTGAAATGTGTTTGGCTTCGATGTTGGTATTTATATTATGACATGTTGAATTGATGTATGCATTGATGTGGAGTGCTAAAAATCACTAATGCATCAATTACAGTATGAATTTGTTTATCGAGTATTCATATGTGCATCGATTAGGACATCGATGTGTATGAATGTTGTTATTTGCATCGAATTTGTAATTGATGTATCCAGTATTTTTGAAAATTAAAAAAAAATTCAGCCTTCTTGAAACTTTGAAGATTAGACCAAATCAAAGTATACATCGATGCTTGTAGTTAAAAATTGAGAAGTGCATTGATTGATACATTGGTGTAAAAAGAAAAACTGGATAAACAACATCGATTAATAAATCGATTAAAGTGCTCATAGTTTTTGATTTTTCTAAAGTATTTCCTAAGGGTATCTTAAGTGTCTTGAAGTTCCAAGTTCTTTTAGTATACCTGCAAAACAAATTTAGCAATATCTCTGAAGCTTAAGTCAGTATTTGCAAACCATTAATCAAACAAATGAGATAAACAAATTTACTAAAAATTAAGGGGAATTTATGAATTTCTATCCAGTAACTTTTATTCTGCACCATAAATTGCTTTCTCTTTCCTCACATATACCTGCAAGACTAAAATCAAATTTGCTTGGTTGGTACGCAATAGGATTTGGGTCCAAACTTGTTAGTATTAGAAGTAGAATTTCTATTAAGCCTTACAATAGTAGCATTTAAATCAGACAAATATATCTAAGGTAACTAAACAAGCTTTTCATTGGGTTTCAACATATAAGTTCTATTTTTATATGGACAGTATCTGATATGGTGGTTCTTGTAATTACAATGACAGCAGGTAATCTATCTAAGATTCCTGTTTGATCTCTTCTTTTTATATTGCTTAAATCATAAGCCACTTTTACTTTGAAATTCTCTTTGACTGTCTAGCATATTGTTCAATTGCATTGTTGTATGAAAATCTTTGTAAATTCTTGTTCAATCTTTCTATTTTACACTTGTCGGATTCACAGTACTTACAATCATTATTTTCACTAACTAGTTTCTCAACTAGGATGTTCAAATCAACATTTTCTTTTTCAGTTTGTTCAATCCTTTTTAGCAGACCCTCATTTCTAATTTTCAACTATTCTAGCTCCCTGTTGACTTTCTTTAAGTCTTCTTGTGTCTTAAATAATGCTTCATGCATTTTTACACAAAGATCAGTAGGATCTTCATGAGATTCATCATCAGAATTATTATGATCATTAAAGGTTTCATCATAAGAATTATTGGCCTTATCTGAGTCACTTACATAAGAATTGCAATAGAAAATAGGAAACTTTTGAACCTTTACTTTTTCATGCTTTGCCAAAAGACAATGATGTTCTTCCTTTTTGCTATTAGCCTCAAATCTGCAACCATAGGTGGTCTCTAAGGTATCTAAAATATCTTTCCCTATTCTACACTTTGAAATTCTTGCAAATTCATTAGTAGGTAATGTACTAACAATAATCCATTTTAGTTTAGAAGCAAGAGATTGTTTTCTTTCTTCTTCACTAGTCCACAAAAGTTTAGATTTTGGTTCACGAGTTCCATTGACACAAATCATAGGATATTCATAACCTAATTCTAAAATTTCTAACATTTCAATGTCTACAACCTCAATAAAAATCTTGATTTTAAATTTCCAAAAATCAAAATTTTCAGAATCAAAAATAGGTGGGTTGTTCAAAGACGAGCAATCAGAGAAAATAAATGAATTTGAATCCATATTTTAATCAAACAAAGGTTTATCAAGAGCCAATGCTCTGATACTAGCTGTCAGGTTCCTAAAAAAGGAGATTAAGTTGTGGAAAATAATTGGATCTTGCCTTTTTCTCGTTAAAGAATTGTATACGCCTTTGTATTATAATGGGATTCAATAAAACAGTAAAAAGGTTTGTATGTAGCAAAATAATAAAATTTAAACATAGGTTTTTAAAGTGATTCAACTTGAATTAAATCGCAATTCAAGTCTACTCCACTTAATCTTTCTCAACTGAAAGATCTTTTCAATTGAAAACAAAAACTCTCAGGATTTACCAAGCTCCTGAAATGCCAGTTTTACAAATACACAAGAATTTGACAAGCTTCTTGTTAACTTAGAAGAATTCGGACATGCTTTTCTAAACCTAAAGAAAAACATAAGATTAACAGGTTCTTGTTAAAATATACATGATTTCTAAATCCCTAGAAATCTCAAAAATAAAGAAATAGAAATAAGAAAGGAAGTATGAAATACAATACTAATGTTTGAGATGAAAATCTCAAACTATCTAAGATAAACTTAATGAATCTCGATCCAGAACTTGGTAGAATCTTTGAATTTTGATGAGATAGAGAGAAAGTTATGTTTAGGTCTTTATCAAAAGATCTCGTACTGATATGTAGTTCATCTATGAAGAAAAGATGTGAGAAATCATTTAAATAGGGAGGGAAGTTAGGTAGTTATAACTGCTGTAACCATTTATAACTAAATAACTAATTTTCAGTTATTGAATCAATTATCACATCGATTACAGTCTATTATAACTAATTAATCGATGTGAAAAATTTCCTAACTTTTGGTAAAAGGAATTTTGAAAACTGTTCTTTGACAAATTGATGTGAACATCAATGTATGAAGAATTTTAAAGACATAAATCAATGTGTAAATTGATGTATGAAGTAAAATATAGTTTTGTAAAATTTTGTTTTCTTCAAATAGTTTTTCTACCTCATTGTTTAGGCAAAAATATTTGGATAAAAAATTCTATTGAATTTATTTACAAAAGATCCTATAGAAATAAAAAATAAATCCTAAAACTAATCATGAATCTCTTGAAATTGCATATCTTTGAAACCTGAAAAAAAAATTAAAATAAGTAGTAAAATGTGATATCAAATAATATGAAAAAAATTGATTAAAATTGTTTTCCAATATCAAAACTAAGAAATGTATATGGGGTTAACAATCTTTTAATAAAGTTAACAATCTCCCCCATAAGGTTAACAAACCACATTGTATTGCCATTATTTACTCCATTATGTGATAAACATATTTGTTATTTAACCATTAGGAATCTGAATTGTTTCAATCATTATTAGTTAATAGTGTTAGTACTGAATTATAGATGTTTGCATATTATCCCAAACTCTTTGCTTTGATCACATAAAGTTTTTGTCTTTGTTGATTTGTGCTTTTCTCTTCTTTTCTAATGTAATTACTTCAATAGATAAAGTCATAAGTATGCGTTTGAGTACATAACTTTTATGCATGAGTTTGAACAACTTTTATGCATGAGTTTGAACCTTGATTGCTTTTGTTAAAATTGTTTTATTTTTTCCCATTTCAAGTCCTACATCCTGCTTGTCTTTGTATCCCTTCTTTTTGGCTTCTAATAAATTCATTCACATTGAACAATGAAGTGGCAGGAAATATACTTATGATCCTCTATTAATTAAATAATTAGCAGCAAGTGAGTTCAAAGTCTGGAAAAGGCTATCATTGAGTTGAAGCCAATCATGTTGCTTTTTGTTTCAAGCCTTGGTGGTTGGATAGTTTAAAACAGGTTCATATAGATTAACACTTGTAATGGATTCTATTGTGATCACACCAAATTTTAATAAGAAACCAAAAGTGTGGACTAAGAATTAGAGTGGATGGTTAGTAAACATGATCTCATTGATGTAACCAGTTGTCATTCTATCTATTTTTATTTATTTTTTCTTGGAATCTTTGAATTCTTTGGATTGTCAGGTTTAGTTAATTTAGAGGCTCTGTGCTTTGCAGACTTGCTGAATTTCTTGCATTTGCTGTGGCACGCTTTTACCAGCAAGTTAGAGCATTCCAAAAATTACTGTGTGGTAAAGTGATATAAATGGTGTTTGGGTTAATTTCTATATGATACTCCAGAAAAAATAACTTTATTAGTTTACTGCTCATGGTTACTTCTTCCATTTTTGCTTATAGGGTACAGTGAAACATATATGAAGGGACTAAAATAAGTACAATTATAGCATATAATTCCACTTAATTGAGTACTAGAATAGATGGGTTGTTTTTAATGTCAAGTCTTTTTTTTCTTTTCCGATGGGTGAAAATCTTTTGCCTTTTAAAAGGTTAGTAATAGTGATATTGCATACAAAACTAGCATGTATGAGTTTATCATATTAAAAAATTAGTAGATGTAGATCCAAATGATACGCGTCTTTGTTTTCATTTCCTTTCAAGTCTAAGTACATGAATAACCTTTGTTTAGTTTTTCAATATCTTCATATCAATCTGCGTGAGGTCTTATGGTCATAATATTGACCTTTAACTGTTGTGAGAGCATATGCAAAACAACTTCTTATTGCATTGAAGTATGTTCGAAATTCAGGTGTTCTATATTGGGCTATTAATTTATACAATATGTTGGTAAGTCGTAAATACTGCTTTGTGATTTGATTATTTCTTCAAGAAATGTCCATTTTCTTTTTCTTCTTATTTTTGTGCAATTCCTTCTTTTAATAATTACAATAGAAAAATATAACAAATTTTGTTGTAGGTTTCTACTTATATATTAAGGTGATCTATTATTATATTTTAATATAGGTATATCCTAGCTTGTCTTTAATCTTACTGTACCTATATATATTTGCATTGGCCATGAATCTATTTTTGAATTTTTTTTTTACCATTTTTCTTCCAGCACACTGCATTCCTTTAAGCTTGTATAAGAAATAAAGTCCAGCAATTATGAGTGAACATAGAAATGTAGCCCTAATGCACTTTATGATCTGAAAGTAGGTGTTGAGCATATTCTGACAACTCATGTATCATTACATTATGTGTTATTGGATACACAGTAATTCTTAACTTATGTGAACACCAATCCACATGATCCAGCAACAAATATGTAGGATGAGTTCCATAATTGGTAGTAGACATCTCCTACCTTTGACCTCTAATTGGTTTCCAAAAGAGCACTCAACGTGAAACTAAAGCTTAGGAATTTAACATAAGTTAAGGATGTTTGTTTTCAAATTGTATATGAGGTAAAACTTATCATGAATGATAAACAAAGTTAAAAATACGCTACAACTTGATAAAAATATTTTCATAGGATAATACTTATCATGAATGACAAACAAAGTTAACAAAAATCTATTTGCCTGCTGCAAATTTGTTATAATTCTATAAATATTATTTTCATAGAATAATATTTATTATGAATGGTATTCAAAGTTACACAAACACATTTGAATGTACAAGTAAAAGTCTAGCTGCATAACACAAATCTTAAATTAATACACTTGTAACCTACCAAGAAAATAATTGAAATTTCAACAATTCTCATAAATTTTCACCAAAGTAACATCATAGTCATAGAATTGAAAAGGAAACAAATTTCATTTTCCTAAGTAATAAAGAATTGAACCCAAAACAGAAAACCGACTTCTTCCTCCCATGTATAAGTGTGACTGCAACCAACTTTCTCAGTAGTACTTTTGTCTAGAAGCAAATTCTCTAACAAAAAGAACATTTCTATATCAATAGCTTGTTCTCACCTTGCAATAGTGTAAAGCATAGTGTAACACCCCTAGAGTTGACTAGACTTGAACACGAGTCTAGAAGAGCAATAGTTGACCAAGGGGTCTATTCATGAGGGTAGATGATAGGTTAACTAGTCCTTTAGATGCAATTGACTAGTCAATGTTAAGTCAGATAAAACTTGATACACAAAATTTGAGGCAACAGAATCCTAGTACATCAGGCCATCAACTAAAGATGCTTAACCTTGTTGAGAAGATGTCCTAATGCACACATGATCCAAAAACATGAATCTAAGGTAAAATGGTCGAATCAAATGCAAATTCGATCTCCTTTTATCTCATTTTTACATTCTATTGAATCTTATTTAGTAAATTCTTTTCAGATAATGAATTAGTCATAATGCAAATTAGGCCTAGGACCAAAGGATGGAAACTTCCCCATAACCAGTTGAGTGATAATTCTATCTTTTAGCTCCCTTTTCATACCTATGATTAAAGGAGGGAAACTTCCTTACAATCAAGTGAGTGAGAATTCTACCCTTTAGCTCTCTTTTCATATAAAGAGATATTATATTCAAAATACCCCAAATCATTTTAATGTGTTGGGTACTAAAGAATTAGGCCTAAATAAATTTATTTAATAATGATCAAACTTAAATGGTGATGATTATATGAGAATGTTAGAAGTACATTATGCATGAGAAACAAAGATTATAGCTTAGACTAGGAAGAGACCTGAAAAATATTTAGTATTATGAGATTGATATATTAGATATTTTAGAAGGATTTCTATTGGGACTTTAGATTTAAGTTAGAAGTTAGGAAATTGTATTCCTATTTGATTACATTTATAATTGTTTGAATAATTGATTGTGAAGGGTCAATTGAATGGGAACTTAGAATTGATTTCAAATTAGGAAATTCTTATGAACCTAACTTTCCAGAATCATATGAGTATGAAACTGCATTAGGATAGAATTTCATATCAATCTTTAACTTTAAGGTCACATGAAAGTCAAGAAATTTTATTAAAGTTTATTTTCACATTTTCAATCTTAAGTTCTTCAAATTATCATTTTTGAGATTTCACAAGTTTATTGAAAAGTATTATTTATAAATTGTATAGTTATTTTTATAAATTATTTTATGTTATAAATTTATTCAATTCAATGAAATTAATTATTTACTTATTCTAGTTGATTGATTTATACCAACTATTACATTTATATTAAATTTATTATATTTACTTTATTACAATAAATTTATATTTTTATGTTTTCAACATTCATTAATTTTTCAAGGAATAAGTGTATTTCTTAAAGAAAATATATTTGTACATATATTTCTCATTTCATGAACGCTTAGTATGCATTAGAAAGGACATGATAAATTAGAAAATTTTAAAAAGATATAGTAGATAAGTTTGTTAAGGGTAGTAAAGAAAATTTCTACAGGGAATCCATAGAAATGAAAGATTCAATGATGTGTGTGAGAACTGGCATAAAGTTAAGTCGGGCTTGGAAGGCCTATGTGCATTAGGAGATGAAAAGTTTATGATTTTACAATACTAAACTAGTTACTCAAATTTTAGGTGTAGTGTAGAAGGGCACAAGCTATAAGCATGTTTTTTAAAGAGCATATACTTTTTTTCAGGTATGCCAAGAAAGGCACACAAATTCTTAGTCATCGTTCTTCCATTGATCCACCATTATCAATATATGTTACATGAGTTTGTCATACAAGGTCAATTAAATCAAGGCATGAGTTAAGTAAAAAGAGGATGAACTCCGAGTCCCGCACCCTAACATTGCTAGATGAATATAAACTCATCATAATATCTGATTAGCTAGATGGTTCTAACCTGTTATGTTAATAGCTTTTTTTGATAGTACCTTTTTGTCCATGCTTGATAATTGCTTGTTGATATGATAATTTATTAAATTATGATTTATGCATGATCATAGATAGTGAACTCAAATAAGAATAGAAAGATAAAGAGACTTAGAGAAGCCTGATAACTTTAATGATTATTATATATATAAACATACACACACACACACATATATTTGTTATGTGAACTATATTTATATATATGGCTAAAATGTTTTCAATTTAAAGCTGGTTTAGATATTTTCTATTTACTGAATACTTAGGTTGTACTCACTTTATTCATTAACATTTTTTTAGGTCAATGAACTTATCAATATTATCTCAGTTAGGAGATACTTAACATCTTATGTGTGATTAATATTAGATACATGGTCTTCTTAATTTATTTTTAGTGTTCATCCTTCCAAACAAGAGGTGGAGATTTGATGGTTTATTATTTTTCAGAAAAGATTATTTATTTCAAAAAGTTAGAAAACATTTTATTTTAAAATTATTTTCATTAAAATGTGGCATATCATAGGCTTTAAATAAAAAGGCCCAAAATTATATTTCCACATTATTTTCATGATTTAAAATTAAAAAGATTTTTCATAATAAGAATTATCATGGGTTCATGAGTCATCGTTTGGTGATTCAAGCCAATCATATCCTTGGAAGTTGGGATGTGGCACAGAGATTGTGAAAAGTTAGAATTTGAAAGTTCCAAAGGCTTAAAACCAAACCAAGAGTTAAATGTGCCATTTCCATTAACTACAACTGGCATGCTTTAACTAATGTGTGAATTAGAATTAAAAACAAAAGAAAAATATGTATTTGATTGAAAAAAAAATAAGAAAAGAACAGAATTTGAAGTGATTATATTCATATGCAAATAAAAGAATGCTTCTCCCTAGAAATTATACATTGGAGTGAAAATATAGTCTTCACAAATCAATTCCCACTTTGAAAACCATGTCACTATATATATAGTAACATTAAAGTAACGAGCCACAATCAATTACTCTACTATCTTAATGAAAGAACAACTTCTTAAGTAATGCATCAAGTCCACATTAAGAGATGTGAATTTCCTAAATGGTTTAATGTTAAGAGGAAAGAAAAAGCAAGAAAAAAGAGTAGTACTTCTACCACTACATTTACACTCACACTCAAGTGCAATAAGAATAACAATTCATTTATAATTTTCCATTTTTCTACATCCTAGCAAAGATCCTTCCAAAATGGATAGAATATAAAATGAAGTGAAAGATAGTACAATGTAACTCCTATATAACCCAAAAAAAAAAAACTACTTTTACAACTAATCTAAGAACTAATTGCACACTTTTCTTCTTTGCAAAGCATGTGTAATGATCACTAGCACTTAACATGCGACTTCACTTATGCAAAGCTTGTACTATCTCTATAAATCCCTCAATGATTTAACATAGACAAAAATTTGAATAAATAGTTTCTATAATTCTATAATATCTACAATGCTTATAACATTGTAAATTATATATTTATGCTACTACATTCACTTTGACTCATTTGCTTTCTATTATAATAAACTGATGAAAAACTTTCAATATATTTTTCTTTGTATTTTTATAACAACGAGGGTGAGGAGAAGCTAGTTTGCTTTTTTTTTTTGCCTTTACCCTTCTTTGTGTTATGTTTTCATCCATTGTTGAAAACAATTTTAATGGTAGTTTCTAACTTTTAAGTATGCTATTCCTATGAATTATTCATTGACTAATGATTCCACTATTTAAATAAAAGAGCCTATATAGATGTTAAAATAATTTTAATATTATTAAGAAAATTGTAAAAAGATGAATATGACATTGGTGCATTGAAAAGATGAAAATTAGCTTAAAAAACTAGGAAGATGAAGATTGAGGTTGTTATTATACTCAGTAGCTCAAACCATTCCTTTTAATTAGTGTTAATCAATTTGAAGAGAAATTAGAAAAATAGAAATGTCATAACCCAAAAATAAAAAATATATCATAGAAGAAAACCTGGTTCTCGATTTGTTTGATGTGCTTAGGCAAGGGCACCTTGGTCTTTCTCCTTCTTAACTACATTTGTTACAAATAGATTAGAAAGAAGTACAACAAATTAAAAAAAAATCATGATGTAAAGGAAGAGAAAGCCTATATTTGGAATGATTATAAATTAAAAGCCTAACATGGATTATCTAAGCAAAGTAGAAAAATAGATGTAGTAGGCACCAATCATTCAAGCCATCAATTTTGGACTACCCGTTTTACAATATATCAATACTTTGAGGCTAGCAATCCAAACTTTTGCCTTAACTTCATCTTTGCAAATTTGAAAAGTAACAAACCATCATTATCAAATGGAAACTATGAGTTGCAAATTCTTGAGATAGATTAATCATTAGCAATCAAATTCTAGACCAGTACTCAGTGTAATAAATATCAATATATCAATACTTTGAGGCTAGCAATCCAATCTTTTGCCTTAACTTCATCTTTGCAAATCTAAAGAGCAATAGACCATCATTATCAAATGGAAACTATGAGCTGCAGATTCTTGAGAGAGATTAATCATGAGCAATCAAATTCTACACCAAGTACTCAATGCAATAAATATCACAGATCAAAGATTTATTGTACCAACAATATTTTTTAAAATAGAAAAAGAAAGGATAAGGATTTTTTGGTCTTTGAAGGAAAAGAAGAGCAACATTTTCATACTTAGTAAAAATTAGTTCTTTTTATTCTTATATCTCTATTTCTAATATGTGTGAGCATACTATAAGGAAATTTGGCAACATTGTAGATGAAAAAAAAGTTTTTTTTTTTTTTTGAAAAAAACCCAATTTCCATTACTACCTAGAAGATGAATCAAAAAAATGAAATGGACTAAAAGCCAAAATACCCTTTTCCAATGCTACCAATAGCTTGTAGTCTTCTATCATCATCTCACACTTTTTCAAAGAGATAATAATTACCAATTTCATCATGATTGTACATGAGAGAGAGAGAGAGAGAGAGAGAGAGAGAGAGAGAGAAGTGGGTTTTTTAAAAAAATTCTTGAAAATGGATCAAATTGGTAACAACTAATAAGTAAGGGAGGAGCAGTGAATTTAGGAAAATCTTAAAAAATAAATATACAATGATGTATTATTTGTTGCATAAGAATTAAAAATTTTAAAATTTGATGGATAATGCAAATGTGAATAGGAAGTTGGAATAGAGAGAAATTGATGGTGGTTAAAAAAATTAACAAAAAAAAGAGACAATAATTCAAACATGATAAAAAAGTTAGGAGAGAGAGTGATGAAGGTTTAAAATATAAAATTGAAAGAAAAAAGATATAATCACTTAAGTATAATATAAAAATATGACTTGCTCTATAAGTGTCAATTTGGGAAGAGTTTTATAGGAATAAATAGATGCTATATTGGTTTGTGAGTGTATATCATTTGTGTACTATACAAATGCATAATGCATCTACATCTTATAATCAAATAAATAATGAACACTGAGGTAGGATGACTTCTGAGTCACTTGTTATAGTTACCTTGATTCAACCTGTTGGCCAATTGCTAGGCATGCACCATATAGTGGAATTATGTGATTCACTTGACTACTTTGCACATGTTCAATCATGCACATAAATCCATACACTGATATACTAAGAAAGAAATATGAGTTTTAAAACATAACATACAAATCATAGAGGTATGACTTAGGTCCCAATACCATTCATTGTGACAAAGGCTTCTTGATTCACCATATCCATTGTCATAATCATAGGTTTCTCCCTAAGTGCACTTAAGCATTCCTGAATTTAATAGCTCAATTCATAATAACAATCAAAAGTAATAGTTTTCTGCTTATCTTAGTATTAAATCTATATTTTCTAAATATTACTAAAATACCTTTTTGCTAGAATTATTGAGTCTAACTATATTTAAAATTACTATACTCTAATTACTTAAAACTATACCTAATTATGAATCTCTACCTAAATTCTAAATATACTACTAAGTAATCATGTTTTAATCCTAACTTACTTTTCTATGCCTACTGCCTACTAACTAAGTTCCAACCTTTACAAGTCGATCAACGCAAACATACAATGCAACACCAACACATAAACTAAAACAGCATAAGAACATAGTTCATAGATTTCTTAATTATACTCATATCTCATAATGCACTTACTACATCTTTAATTCTTCTTAGGTGTTATTTACATTACAATGTAACATAAAACATATAAGATATTTTTAAAAACATGATTTTCATACTGGAAAATGAAGGCAGTCGGAAAACAAAGACTCTTGCTTACTTGATGTGGAAAATGTTCCCAACACTCCATGAAAAGAAGTTCAAATAATTTTGGCCTAACTAGAAAAAGATGTGAAACTCACAAAAGCAAAGAAAATTGATTAAAATCATATATTTATGATTAAATAGACTAGGACAAGATAAATCAAACTTTTACCAATTGATTTACCTTAATTTAAGGTCTTAAGCCTGATGCATTTTCAAGACCTTCTTCTAGCTTAACCATTAGAAAACTTCTATCCAAAGTAGGATTGCATTTTTTGTAATCAAGGTGCCACATCTTGACTTATGGGGACATGATTGGCATGAATCGCTAAGTGGTGACTCACGAATTCATGAGCATTCTTGATTAAAAAATCGTTTTTAATATAAAAACATGAAAATAATGCCAAAAATATGATTTTTGAGCTCTTTTTATCTAAAGCTTGTGATATGCAAGATTTTAATGGAAATTCATTTTAAAATAGATAATTTCTAATATCTGAGAAATAAATAAATCTTTTCTGGAAATCATAAATCATTAAATCTATATCTCTTATATGGTTGGATAGATACTAACCATTAAAAATAAGTCAAAGAGGCCATATACCTGATATTAATCACATACAAGTTATGTAGTATCTCCTAGTTAAGATAACCTCCATAATTTATTAACCTAAAAATGTTAATGATTAGGGTGAGTATAACCTAATTACTCAGTGAGTTGAAAATATCTAACCTATCTTTGGGTTGAAAATGTTTTAGCTATACATATAAATGCAATTCACAAAATAGATGCATAAATATAAATATAATATTAATCAAACAAAATCTCATGCATCTCTAAATCAATTTAATTTCCTATCCTTGTATAATTTCATTATTTGTGACTATGTAGGTATTGTAATATAATCAATCATCTCATCAACATATACTCATCATGTAAGCTTATACTGGAAATGGGAGTTAATGAAAGGATGATGACTAGTAAATTGTGTTAGCCTAGGTTACCTTAGCTTCATATTTTCCTTAGTTTTAATATTGAAAAAAAATTTTATTTGATAGTAGACTTTAATGTTTTTGATTTGTTTTGTAGGTTCAAAGGAAGTGATTCAAGAGATCCAAGAATAGATCTAGGAATTATTTATATTTTAATAGGATATTTTGTAAATGAATTCAAATGAGTTTTGATTCAATTACCTTTTAAATGTAGTGAGATACAATTAAACCACTTGAAGATATTTTTCAAACTAAGTCTTTTTAAAGATCTTTTCACAAGTACGAATTTTTATAAAACTATTTTTAACCTTATGAATCAATTCAAGCATCAATTTAGTGAAGAACTTGTGAAAAATCATCTTGGAATTGATTCATCAATTGATTCATGAAGAATAGTTTTGAAAAAAATATTTTTTACCAAAGATTAGGAATTTTGCCTGAATCGATTCAAAACCTGATGTCAAAGGACTGAGATTTGATTACCAAACTGATTCATTAGTTATAACCACTCTGAATTGATTCACCAACTAAAAGTTATTCTGTTATAATTGGTTACAGTAGTTATAAAAGCCTAACTGTCTTCAATTTCTAACTATTTTTAACAATTTTTTTCCTCTTTCAAGTGCGAAACTCTCTACAGAAATTTAGCAAAACAAGATTGGCTCTTATCTCACTATTTTTCTCAAATCATTCAAGAGATTGAATCAAAGCTCCACAAAATTCATCTTGGTTGTTTGAGATTTCATCTTAAACCAGTGGTATTGTATTTGCTTACTTTACCTTTATTTGTTCCATTTTTCTTTAAGGATTTTAGGGTAGTAGAAATCTTATATAGGTTAGCAAAAGCCTGTTTTAATTCTTGTGGCTTTTCTTAGGTTAGCAAGAGTCTGTATAATTCTTATGTTTATTTTTGAATTGGTTTTTCAGAAGCCCTTTTTTAATCTTGATTGTTTTCTTAATAAAGTGGTCTTCCGGTTGAGAAATGATCCAAGTGGAATAGACTTGAATTGCAGCTTCAATTCAACTTGAACTACTTTAAAAACTTGTGTTCTTGATTTCTATTTCTACTCCTACATCTATAATCCTCTTATATCTAAAATCTTGCTGCACAATTAATAAGTCTATACTCTGGACAACTCACGAATTAATTGTTTGCTGCTCCTCTCAATATAAGGTAATAAATTATAATTCTTGTTGAATTCAAAAGAAAAATCCATATTAAACTAAGGTGTATGTACATTCCTCTAAAGGAATAAGGGCAAGATCCATGTTTTTCGCATTTTTATATCTTTTATTGTGACCGTCAAATTGTATGCCTTTCATGGTATACCTGCAAAGGTTGCATCCTCTCTAAAAAACATGCTTAGAACTTGTGCCCTCCTACATTGCATCTGCTGAGTCATTGGCCTACATGGCCTAGTGAAGTAAAAACCATAACTTTTTCATCTCCTAGTGCATATAGGCCTTCCAAGTCCCACTCAACTTATACCAGTTCTCACACATAAATACCTTTGAATCTTTCATTTACTTTTATGGACTTCCCTATGGAAATTGTCTTTACTACCCTTGGCAATTTTGTCTATTATATCTGTTATGGGTGAAATTCGGATCATCTTTGATGGACCAATGAATAGCCCAAGCGTGGCAAAGACCCAGCTCGAGAAGTACTCAGATCACTACACCTCCAGCTCACGACGCAAAGTGACCTCATTAGCTTGAGCTCGTTCTTGATAGAACTAGCTCAACCTCACCGATCCAAGGACAGACACTTCCAGACCAAAGGAACTAGCTAGAGAGGTGCGATCTGCAATCTGAGAGCTCACTAGACAGGAGATAAATCCATATTCTGCCCAGCAGACACACAGGGCCCACTTGCAGGAGGCAATCTACAGTAGTCAAATTTCAAGATTTAGTCTGTCTATTCAAGTCTTGTACATTAAATATTGATGTAATAGATTTACTGTATGTAAAATTACAATTGTAACCTCATCTCCTTTATAAATACAAGAAGGAGATGAATTGGAAAAAAAGAGACACCTGAATACCAAAACTCTGTAAAACTATTCTGAAATCAATACACTACTATGGATGTAGGGTCCAGTACCATCCAGATTTGGCTAAATCACATTAAAAACCTTGTGTTTCCCTATTGCTCTTCCTTCCCTCCTTGCTTATTCTGCTGATTTCCTATTTGAGAACTAGTTAACAGCTTGAGATCCTAAAAGAATCCCCCATTGGTCGAAGTTTGGATCAGAACCAAAATCTGACGTCAACATTTTGGCACCGTTTGTGGGGATCTCACCTGTTTTGGTTCATTTCTTGTTGTAATGGCTAAGGAAAGAGCTACCAGAGCTTCTAATGCATAGCTTAACCCTCCAAAAGTGCATGTCTCAACAACAGACTCTTCCATCACTCTTTCGTCATTAGTGCAATTGCTGGCTTCCCCCCAGTCAGTTCTGCTCAACCAACTGCCGTTGCCAACGGCACCAATAGAGTGTAGATCTGGCTCCAACATCAGGAAAGATTGGAAAACATGATGGGAGAAGTTACCAAAGCAATTATAATGTTAGTGTAGGGCATGTAGAGACAAGATGAAGCCATAACGTTCATGAATGTTCTCCAGTAGCAACAAGTTAAACATTCGGGCTATTCCAACCTAGGGAATTCCCCAGCTTGCTACTCACAAGGGCGAGCTCCAAGTCGCAACCCTCGCGACCATGAAGATCAAAGACTTCAGCAATCCCCCAACTAGCAATTCGGGGCACGAGACCCATCAGTCGGGGAGTTATTCCAGAAAATAACCCTGTTGGAGGAACATCTTCAAGCTCCTAGTGATCGAGCTTGCTACGAAGAACGGTCACCGTTCTTAGAGGAGATCGATACCTGAGCTTTCCCTCTCAAGCTTAAGGTCCCTGCAATTTCACTGTACAATAGGGACACTAATCCATATGATCATCTAGATGCATTCAATGTTCAGATGGACTTACAAAAAATCAATCCTTTGATCAAGTGTCGAGTGTTTCCAGCTACATTGGGAGGTGTACATAGAGCTTGGTTTAGATGCCTACCCGCTCGCTCAATTTGTAGTTGGGAAGACTGCCAATAGAAATTCATCGGCCAGTATCGAGCGTTAAAAAGGCAACTTGTGCCCCCTTGTCATCTTGCAATGGTTTTTCAGCGTAAGCATGAGTCGCTAAAGGATTATATTACTAGGTTTAGGCTTGAAGCCAATTCAGTGGAGAATCCATTTGAAGAAACCATGTTGACAACAATCTCCGTGGGACTCTGCAAAGATGAATAGTTATACAAGAGTCTGTATGAGTCCTCGCTGAAGGACCTCACTGTGTTTTATAAGTAAGCTACTAAGTAAATTAAGTGGGAAGAAACCTTCAGCTCGAAAAGGTCTAACAGAAAGGATAAAAAGGCTAGCTCCTTTCACAGCAAATAGAGGGGTGATGTGGGCTAGGGGGATCACCCTACTAAGCGAACTGTGAAGAAGTCTAGGACGCCCAGAGGTGGACAACCTCAGCATTCTGACCACCACGAGTAGTATAGCATCCTGTCAGACTACCAAGATGAAATCTACCTAGTGGAGAGAGATAGGGAAGACTTTGGAAGGCCTAGACCTTTCAAGACTCCATTCAGGCAAAGGAATAGAGATGAGTTTTGTGCTTATCACAATGAGGCTAGTCATGGGACCTCGAACTGTCTAGCTCTTAGGGACGCTATTGAAGACTTGATCAGAAGGGGATGCTTAAGGGAGTACGTGGTGCGGTCTGTGGGGCAGTAATCCCATCTTCCCCAACTGAACGATAGCCAAGAGTGAGGGGGCTTGGTTCGAGTTATACATTGACAATGCATCTTAAATTCTTGAATAAATGAAAAATGCTTTCTGTTACTTTGTTCAAAGTAGTTTACCGATTGGCCCGATGATATTATCTTCATTTCTCCAGTCTGTTCTATGCTACCAAGTATTTGTACTTTCCACAGCTTGTATGCGGCCATCTCTTTTAAGTCTCTTATGTAACTTTGCACTAACTGCAACCTTTGGTCTGGTTGAGGCCCCCCAGAGCTGATTCTAGAGATGAATTGACCAACGCTTTGCCAGTGCAGCTGCATGCTTGTTGAGGTGCAAAGGCACTAAAAAACACTTGCTTTGCCGGTGCAGCTACAGGCTCACTGAGGTACAAAGGGACTAAAAAACACTCGCTTTGCTAGCACAGCTGCATGCTCGCTGAGGTGCGGAGGGACTAAAAAACACTCACTTTGCCAATGTAGCTGCTTGCCCGCTGAGGTGCGGAGGCACTAAAAAACACTCACTTTGCAGCATAGTTGTGTGCTCGCTAAGGTGTAAAGGCACTAAAAAATACTCACTTTGCCAACGTAATTGCATGCTCATTGAGGTGCAGAGGCACTCTTAAACACTCAACGCTAGCGTAGCTGTGTGCTTACTGAAGCATAAGGAATTGATGACCTAATTATTTGCCTAAGGCAAATAACATTGTTCTAGTTCGCAGCTCACATGTGACTGATTATTCACAGCTCTCATGTGACCTTCTGATTATGTATAGTTCTTACATTGATGGTTCACGCAACATGTGTGAAAAGCATTACTTATGACTATTGTGTTTGAAAACATTAGGTAGACTAGCTATCTAAGCTCATCATCGCAAGCTACAAAAGTTTGCACTATTACGGACATGGAAAAATAAAGATAGTACAATTAAGATTGCAAAAAAGGTCTTATTCATTAAAAAACCTTAACAAGGTAAAACTACATCAGAAAGCTAAAGTACAAAGGGAAAAGCTATAACTAGTTTTCTTCTAAGAAGAAGGGCTGGTCACAGAAGGACAAACCCTTGCCGACTAAAGATCGCGAGCTCGCCCGGGCCCTTAGAATTCTTCCATCGGTGCTTCCCCTGACAGTAAACCCTTCCTTAATAAGCCTCACCAATGGAGAGGGAAAGAGCGTTACCACTCCTTATTTCTCTGGTTGGAGCTTTTCTCTTACTCACAAAGAGAGTAACTCAAGAAACAATAGGAGCCTGGCCGACCAGGTAGAAAATCCTCACAGTAAAGCCGAAAGGATGTAATCCGAGAATCGTATGAGATTTCTCCATGTTATCAGAGAAGCCAAATTTTCTGAGTTCCTATGCAATAGACCATGCATACCCCAATGGAGAGCCGAAGTGCTGGAAGTAATGGAGGTTTATCCAGAATCTTCATGGCTTGATCAATGAAAGGGTAGAGGAGATTTCCCCTCCCTTAAATATAGCCAAATTCGGCTTCATCGAAGGGTCTAGATCAATCCCCCCAACTACCATCATTAACTACCTCAGAAAGGGTTAAGGTTGACTCACCAGCAATCATCAGACACGTGCCATAGAAAGCACAGCCTAGAATAGATGAAACGCCGGTCTCGAAGAGGTCTTTGACTAAATGGATGTCAAAAAGTCTTAACTCCCAGCCCACAAAGTGAGCTGAGAGTTGGGAGGCTTATGTTATGGGTGAAATTTTGATTGTCTTTGACAAACTAGTAAATAGCCCGAGTGTGGCAAAGACCCAGCTTGAGAAGTACTTAGATTACTATACCTCTAGCTCACGATGCGGAGCAACCTCCTCAGCTTGGGCTCATTCCTGACAGAACCAGCTCGACCTCACCGATCTGAGGACAGACACTTCCAGACCAAAGGAACTGGCTAGCGAGGCACGATCTGTGATTCGAGAGCTCGCTAGATAGGAGACAAATCCACATTCTGCCCAGTAGACACATGGGGCCCACTTATAGGAGGCAATTTGTAGTAGCTGAATTTCAGGATTTAATTTGTCTGTTCAAGTCTTGTACATTAAATACTAATGAAATAGATTTACTGCATGTAAAATTATAATTATAACCTCCTTTCTCCTATAAATACAGGAAGGAGATGAATTGCAAAAACAGAAGAGACGCTTGAATACCAAAACTCTGTAAAACTATTCTCAGATCAATACACTAAACGTGGATATAGGGTTTAGTACCATCCAGATTTGGCTTAATCATGTTAAAAACCTTGTGTTTCCTTATTGCTCTTCGTTCCCTCCTTGCTTATTCTGCTGATTTCCTATTTGAGAACCAGTTAACAGCTTGAGATCCCAAAAGAATCCCCCATTGGCCGAAGTTTGGATAAGAACCAAAATTCTATGTCAACAATATCCTTCTTAATTATCATGTCCTTTTTAATGCATACTAAATGCTTATTAAATGAAAGAAATATTTATATAAATATATTTTCTTTAAGAAAATATTTGTATTCTTGAAAAATAAATGCACATTTAAAACATAAAAAAATTAAACTTATCATAATAAAATAAATAAAACAACTTCAATATAGAAATAATAGTCAGTATGAAATAGATTAAATATTAAAAGTAAAATAAATAATTCCTTTGAGCTAAATAAATTTATAGCATAAAATAGTTTATAAAAATAAGAAATTATATATTTATAGATAATATTTTTCAAGAAATTTGTGAAATTTCAAAAATGGTAATTTGAAGGACTTGACTTAAAAATGAAAAAAAAACTTTACATAATATCTTTTGAAATTCATGCAAGTTGAAGGTAAAAGTCCAATTTGAAATTCTATGTTAATGTAATTCATGTTCTTATTTTTATACAAAGTTGAGTTCCTAAGAATTTCTGAACTTGCACTCAATTCTAAGTTACCATTCAATTCACTTATTTCATACAATCACTCAAACAATTGTTCACATAGTCAAGTAGGAATATAAATCCTAACTTCTAATCATGAATCTATAGTCTACATGAAAAATCTTTAATCTAATACCTTAAATAACATAAATTATTCATTTCTAGATCTTTTCTTGGTCTATGTCATAGTCCTGACATCTACAGGTCTAATTTCATTCCTTCATTCTTTAATAGTATAGACTACTTAAATTCTCATGTTAAATTCCCAATTTCCTCATAAATAAAAATCATTTAAGGTAATTTGAAAATATAATTTTTTTTATGAAAAGGGAGCCAGAAGGTAGAATTTCTACTCACCTAATTATGGGGAAGTTCCTATCATTTGGTCCTAAGTCTAATTGCATTTATGCTATGACATTCAAGATACAAAAATAAGTTACCATTAAATTTTACAATAATCACGAAGAGTCTTAACCTTGTCACTATGAGGGTTATGAGATTTACTAAATGAACTTATTATAATTGTAGACACTTAAATTGCATTCAATAAAAGAGAAAAAAGTAACAAGTTATTGCTAAACTTCACCAACATTACAAATTGCTATAATGATGTTACTATATGACTTTAGAATGCTTGATCTTTGCTTATCCTTTAATCATTGTGTTATTTCAAACTAGAACATGCCTTTAACAGAAGTGAAAACGAAGTTACAATTAGAGTTTATTACCATTACAAATAGGTATCTATACGTTATTATAAAGTTTAGGGCATTTGATTTGTGACATAGAAGGTTAAAAAACAATTTACCATTAGACCTTGCCATAGTCATAACCTTGTTACCACGAAGGTTAGGATATTTACAAAATGAACTTCATGTCATTGTACACACTAGAATTGCATTCAATAAAAGAAAATAATAACAAGTTATTAATAAACTTTACTATAGTTACATAAATCTGTAATAGGGATTCAAGAAAAGCAATAGATAAGTTACAACTGAAGTTAACTACCGTTATGGATAAGTATTTGAATTTTACTATCTACATTTAGGGTATTTATGTTGGGACAATAAAGTTATGAAAACAAGTTACCATTAAACATTACAATTTTGATGAAGATGTATAACCATGTTAGTACTCATGCTTAAGGCATTTACTAAATGTCATTCATGTCATAACATCTCACTTGCATTTAATAAAAGATAAAGCAATAAAAGGTTATTGGCAAAGTTTACTTAATTACAAAAAGCTATAAGGCTGTTATGATTCGAGGTTAGGATGCTTACTTTATAAACATCATGTTATTTCAAATGGTAACATGCATTTAACAAAAGTGACAAAGGAGTTACACTTGGACCCTTCTATATTATAAAAAATATATATATTTACAGTTAAAGTTTGTGATATTATTAAATCTATGAACTCCAAGGTGCAAAAATATATTACTTTTTCAAACTTTTAGGAGTATAAAAAGGTACTTGTAGAGGTTAAGATATCTTCTTGATAACCTTCATGTTATAAAGTGATTCCTATTGAAGTTTTGGATATTTATGATAGGAACTTAAAGCTACACAATAAAGTTGCTCTTCAAGCTTATAACAGTTACTAAGAACTTTATATAATTGATAAGAAATAGGTTAGGGAATTAAAGTTAATAAAATTTGTATTACTTCAAATTTTTAATATGTTTTCTACTAAAGTGAAAATCATGTTACTATTGAACTTTACAATATTTACTTTGCATAAGATTAATACTATTGGATGTGAGAATATTTACATACTAAACTTCATGTAATTACCAATTGTCATCACAGTGAACATAGAATGCTATAGCACACCTATAACATGTGATCTCTCTATGTCTTAGTTTCCTTTTCCAAATTCGTCAAGTGTTTTTTAGTACAATATTCCCCACAATCACATACATAACTATGCCAAATAACTTCACTTTTGACATTCTTCCATATCAATCTCTATGCACACCAAAAACTATAATACTATCTCTTTGCTTCTTCTATACTCACAAATTTCATGCCCATTATATCATCTATAGTGATTCCACCAATGAGAGACATTCTTTCTATATTATCCTGACCTCCACAATAATCAGCACTGATTTCATATATTTCTTCCATGGATTTATCAACAATTACTTTAGCATCACCCTTTATATTCTCATTTGTATTAATTTTCACCCTATGCACTACCACCATTATCCATTGACGTGAAGTTCAATGCTTGAATACAATATCTAATCCAACAAATAAATAAATAATTGATTCAAATTCTTTCTTAATTAATGTCACAACATTTAATTTTACACAATTCCCTAATTAAATTTACCTATTTAAATTTGCAACAAGGAGTCCACATTTGACAATTTTAAAGTTCAGTTACAAAACCATCCAACACACTCTACTAATGATTCAATTAAGTAATTATAATTTGACAATGCTATGATAAGTAATAGGCTTTAATATTACTACACCAATTGCTCACATATAATGTTAATATATATTGTCATTACATTGGTTTAGTCTAATTACTAATTGACCTCCTTTAACTTGTAAATCATGCTACATAAACTTACTTATGTTATTTATTACAACAACTATACCATTTTTTAACAATTAAAGACATCATTGCACTAGCCAACCCATTCTTGCATTTTTCAAACTCCTAATATCAAACACTAGTGGTGATGAAAGACCCAATTCTAGCAAATTGTTACCTTGCATTTCCTAAACCAATCAAATTGATAAGGAAAAGCATATCATTTGTATATATAGATGACTATGAAATATAGTCCTTGATTTAAGCTAATTACCAAATAGTTTTACTTAAATTACAAACAACCTTTAACAAAGTTACTACACTAGATTACAATACATATGGCTAGTAAATTACCATATTGATTTAGTAAAATTGTTAACATGCTTTAATGAAATAGAAATTTTCTTAATGGTAGCATTTAAAATTACCAATGCTATTAAGTAAAGTTACAAACTTGATTTAGTAAAATCACTAACATTATTGTACTATCTATTACTTGCATATATTTCTCATTGGTTGAACATGTAAGTAAAACAAACTAATACAATTTCTTATTGACCATCATCACTGGAAAATATTATGTAATAATCCATCCACCATATTACCAAGGTAGATACTTTTGTGATATTTATGTAATGCTCAAAAATACAATTGAGAAACTTTTGTAAAATTCTTTTCATGAGATATTTGGAAATTATATGTAAAATGATTTTAAAACGTATTGTAGAAAACATTGGTAAGTGATTTTATGTAATATATATATATATATATCAATAAAAAAATATAAAAAAATAATAATAAATATATTTTTATTCCAAGTGTTTTAATTTAATAAGACTAGTTATTCTCATTTTTGATTACTTAATGAATATTTTATTTACTAGATAACAAAATGTAAATTTTAAGTTTTAATAAATGGTGTGGTGTTTTTATTTAATTAGAATTTTAAAATTTTAGAAAGTGTGTTTAAAGAATTTTATTTCATAGATGAATTATTATTTATTTATTTTAGATAAATTAAAGTTTTGGTACTGACCATTTTGGCATAATAAGTAGAAAATTTGCTATATATAATTGAATCAAATGTTTAGAGTGTTTTTTAATTCAACTACTAATCAAAAGTTATGTTTTTTTTTTATGATTTATGACCTAAGTTTTAATAAATGCTACTAAAATTTTATTACGTGTTATTAAAATTTTATTTAATTGGATTTCTTAATTTATGAAAGCACACTTAGTACTTTATTTTAATTATTTTATCTATTTATTTGTATTAAGTATATTTCAATTTTATGTTTTAAAATCTAAAACTTATGCATATTTATTGCATCTTATTAAGTTAAATTTTAAATGTGATGAAGGTATATTTACACTACTGTATAAAATTACTAGGCATTTATAGTTATTTCAAATGTTTAAAGTGTTATTTATTATATAATTGATTGGTTAGTTTAATTTATAGCAATATTGATAAACTTAAATTTTTTTTAATGTACTCAAGTCTAATTTAATTAAGTTTTAAAATCTAAAAGTGTGATATTTATTAACATCTACTTTAACTATAACAGCATTTGATGTGTGCCATCAAAACTAGTTACGTGATGCTTCCTTCTACCATTGAGCTTCGCCATCTCCATTTGAGCCACCAAACATTGCATGAGCTAGCCCTTGGTTAGTGACAACCGATTAAGCTAAATTGTGGCATTCTATTCTCTTACCCTATTTCTTGATTTCATTTCAAATTTCTAGGTTGATAGAAATTAGTGATGCAAAGGAAGAGGTTGATCTTCTCATTGCACCTTCTTTAGTTGTAAGGTTGATTGCAATTATTTGAAGGTGTAGAGTCATTTATATCTATAGGTTAGTAAGAGCCCAACCAAATTCTTATGTATAAATTGGTGTTCAGGAGCCTGGTCAATTCCTGTGTTTTAGTAATAAAAAGTGACTATTCAGTTGAGGGTTGTCCAGTGGATGTAAACTTCAACTATGGTTTCAGTTGAAGTTGAATCATTTTAAAAATCCAATGTTCTTAATTATTTTTTATTGCATTTTATCTTTCTGCACTTTTTATTCTACTGTTCTGCTGCAATTTTGATATCATTGCATTTTTTATATTACTGTAATTCTGTTTTAATTGCTATTCTGATCTAAATTGATTAATTTGTCATTAAAATTCTATACCATAATTAAATCAGTGGCTTTAATACAATCTTGATTATCCAATAGAGTTTCTTTGACAAATCTTGTAAACTAGAATTCAATTTCCAAATCTATAAGAGTATATATTTTTAAAAGGGGCAAGATCATTTGTATTACTTTTTAAGACCAACAATTAGTATCAGAACTTTGGCTCTCGATATTCTTTTACTGTTAAAGAGATTATGGATTCTAACTTTACATTATTACCTGAATGTCCTCCCTTGAACAAGCCCCCTGGTTTTAACGAACATCACTAAACCTATTGGAAATAGAAAATAAGAGATTTTATTAAAGCCATTGATATAGACACATGAGAAATTGTTGAAGAAGGTTATGAACCTCCAAAAACATTGATTAATAGTATTCCACAACCAAAGCCAAAATCCTTTTGGACTAAAGAGGAAAGGAAGAGACAGCTCCTAGCCGCCAAAGTCAAATGGATTATTTCAAATTCATTGTCACTTAATGCATATGAAAGTATATCTAATTGCACTACTACTAAACAAATTTGGGACACTTTAGAAGTAGCACATGCTGGCATTACATAGGTTAAAGCATCTAAAGTACATGTGTTAGCTTTGTAGTATGAAATGTTCAAAATGGAAGAAGGTGAATCTATCAAGGACCTTATCCAAAGATTTACTGCTATCACTAACCATCTTATGTTGCTTGGAAGAACATTTGACAATACAGATTTAGTGCATAAAGTTTTTAGGTGTCTAACTGAGGAATGGTAGATAAAAGTGACAGCTATCAATGAATCACATGATATGGGGATGCCAACAATTCAGGACCTCTATGGAAATTTGGAAAAAGCATGAACTAAAGTTGAAGAGATATAAAAAGAATGGTGATGACAAAAAGAAGAAAACCTTGGCACTTACGACTGCAAAATCATTTAAATCTAATGATGAAGAATCAAATAGTGATGAAGAGGTAGATGAAAAAGATCAAATGGCCCTATTGAGTAAAAAGTTATAGAAACTACTTAGAGAAAAGAAGAACCAAGGAAAGAGAAAGGTTGTTCCACAATGAAGGAATCAAAACAAGATTGAACAAGAAAGTTCTTCTTATACTTCCATATGCTTTGAATGTAAAAAGCTTGGTCACTTTAAACCTAACTGCCTAATATTCTTGAAGAAATAGCTGAAGATTAAAAGAAAAAAAAGAAAGCCAATCTTCAAGAAAGAAAATCTAGCTATTTGCGATGATAAGCAAGCTGATTCTAGTGAAGAAGTAGAATAAGAAGAAATAGAAGAAGAAGCACCATTGTGCCTCATGGCTCAAGAGGAAGAAGACTGTGAGGTATTCGAATCTTTTTTCTACACTATTGATGATGAATCTAATTCTAGTGAAAATTATAACAGTAGTGACGATACTGATGATCTATATGAAAAGCCATATAATGTATTGAAAAAGGCAACGAAAGAGTTAAAGCATGCTAAAGTAGAAAAAGAAACCTTACTTGGGAAAGTTTAGTAGATTAAAAAAGAGAAAATGATTTGTATGATTTAGCTGAAAAATATTGAGTGAAAGCAAAGTGTGTAATCAATGTGAAATTTACATATCCAAAATAGACACATTGACCAAAGCTTTACATGGTTTTGCAAATAGTAAAATGAGATTGAATAATATGCTTCAAAATCAAATTGTTTTTCAAGATAAAACTGGTTTAGGATATATACAACAAAACAAGAGGAGATCTAAGAAAAGATCTTAGACTGCTAAGTTAAATAGAAAATTCAGTTACATGACCTATTTTTACTGCAATCATAAGGGACACCATATTAGGCATTGTCCATATGGAAATGGTACATACATGCTGAAACCAAATGAAAAATTGGTTTGGTTACCCAAAGTATCTACCACCAATGGAAATTTTGTTATGTTTGCTAACAAAACTGGACCTAAGACTTATTGGATACCACAAACGCAAGTATAATTGCTAATTTGCAGGATTGTAGGAGACAAAGGAGCAATCTATAGTTCTTGGATAGTGGCCATTCACACCATATGATAGGGAACAATGACAAATTTATCTCTTTCACACAAATAACAAAAGGTAAAGTAAGTTTTGGAGATAATGCTAAAGGAAAGGTAAAAGGTATTGGTAAGGTAAGTAAACTCCCAAATTATTATATTGATGATGTGTTATTTGTAGAAGGTTTAAGGCATAATTTGTTAAGTATTAGTTAGTTTTGTGATAAAGGAAATCAAGCAATTTTCAATTTAAATAAATGCCTAGTCATAAACAACAATGACAAACAGGTTAAGCTTAGAGGTAGTTGTTATGGGTAAAATCTGGTCTCATAAAGTAGACCAGTAAAGGCTTAACAGAAGCTAAGTCCAAGCAAAAGAAGTCCAGTTTGCTAAGGTTACCTGGAAGGTGCCACCTTACTAATTGCGAGGTCAATATGTAACAAAACCAAAGGTGAGAGGTCTAGCTCGTCAACAAATGAACTACCCCGCTCAAGCTCGCCTCACCAAGTGTGAGTTCGACCTCACTGAAGGCCAGCAGAGACCCCAAGCCAAAAATGGCCCACGAGATGCAACGCATTGCCTGGATGAAAGCTTAATGAGATAGAGCACCAAACAAGCTTATGTCAACTTACAGACGAGAGACCCACCTGCAGAAAGCAACCTATAGAAGCCGATTTGCAGGAGTTATATTGTCTTGTACATTTAATGTTTAATGTAACTTATTTACAACATATAATTACATTTGTAACCTCCCAACCTCTATAAATAGTAGGAGGAGGATCCTTTTAAGCTAAATTGAAAGAATTATATTGAAACTCTATAGAATTTCCTTTAGATTAATAAAAGTTACCGTGGATGTAGGGACCACTATTGCCTTGTTTTAGCTGAACCAGGTTAAAAACATTGCATGCCATTGTCGTTCTTCCTATGCACCATCTTCATTGCCTTCCTCATCTCCCATTTTATTAACTAGAAAGCAATTTAGGGTTCAAGAACTGATCTCAGTTAACAAGAATTTGGCAGAACCAGATTTCATCGTTAACATTTTGGCACTAGAAGGAGGGCCCATTTACTTTCAAATTTCTTGATTTCTTTTCTGTATAGCTATGATGGTAAGAGGAAGAATCACCAAGAGCTCAAACACTCTAGTTGTCCAACCGAGAGACACTCCTATTACCAAAACTCACCACCAACCTATTATTGCCCTTAAAATTGAAGAGGCACAAACACCTCACTAACCCCAGCCAATGCTTGATAACATGGTAAAAGAGTTGGGTGAAGCTGTTAAAGTGCTGGCACAAGCATAGACCCAGGGTGCACAAAGGCAGGAGGAAATCATAGCATAGCTTTAGTAGTTAGATGAAGAAGTCTAGAAAGAGACTTATGAAGATCGTGATAGTCAGCGATCTAGGGGCTTGCAACAAGCCGAGAGCTCAAATAAGACTAGGCAAAGGGGGAAGGAGAATCAACAATCCTCTGGCCTACAATCTAAAATGTAGGACCTGATAATGAGGGAAGTGCTAGAAAGGCTAAAGCGGCAAGAGGAATGCCCCCAAGCTCAAAATGAGCAAACTCATAATGATGAGAGCTCGTTATTCTCTATAGAGATCGAAATGCAACCTTTCCCTCAGAAACTCAAGGTCCCCACGATATTGTTGCATGATAGAAATAGTGATCCCTGTGACCATCTTGATGTGCTCAACGTCCAAATGGACCTTTAAATAACTAGCCCTCTAGTCAAGTGCTATGTCTTCCCTGCCACATTAGAAAGCATACCTCGGGCATGGTTCAGAAGCCTCCTGGCTCATAGTGTCAATAGTTGGGAAGAGTTCCAGAGGAAATTCATCAATCAATACTGGGTTTTGAAGAGGTAGCCCATGCCTCCCTGCCACCTCACCATGGTCTTTCAACAAAAGAATGAATCACTGAAAGATTACATAGCCAGATTCAGGCAAGAGGCCAATTCTATAAAAAATCCTTTAGAGGAGAATATCCTGATAGTGATCTCCATGAGAGTCCACAAAGATGGAAAATTGTACAGAAGCGTGTACAAGTCCCCAATGCAAGATCTCGCTAAATTCTACGAGTGAGCTACCAAGTAAATTAGATAAGAGGAAACCTTTGGCAAGGAGGAGCCTAAGCATAAGAACGAAGTAGTCAGCTCCCCCTAAAGTAAAAGGAGGAGCGATGAGGATCAAGGCCATGGCCCTAATAGCTGGCCCACGAAGAAGGGTAAGGCTAAGCGACCTTAGCCTCAAGGTCGCTATGAAAGCTATGGCGTCCTATCTGATACCCAAGATAGGATCTTTGCAATAGAACAAGATAGGGAAGACATTGGAAAGCCTAAGCCTCTCTAGACTTCTGGCAAATTCAAGAGCAATAAAGATAAATTCTGTGCTTACCATAATGATATTAGGCACAACACCTCAGAATGCTGGGCTTTAAAGGATTCCATAGAAGATCTCATCAAGAGAGGTCGATTACAGGACTATGTGGTGAAGCCATCAGGACGGTAAACTTAACATTCTCAGTGAATCACTAATCAAGAGCAAGAGCCCTCTGTTAGAACCATATTTTGATCCTATAATGTTATACTAAAGTTAATAAAAGTATTAAGATTTTATCCAAGTATCCCTGGCAAAATGCTGCACAAAAAGAAAGTTATTCCATATGTTGATTCGATATTATTGTCAACTAGTTAGCTGAGGTGCGAAGGCACTATTAAACACTCAATATCTAGCAAAGAGCTGAGGTGCGAAGGCACTATTAAACACTCAAAATCCAACAAAGAGTTAAGATGTGGAGGCACTATTAAACAATCAATATCTAGCAAAGAGTTGATTAGAGGCACTATTAAACACTCAATATCTAGCAAAGAGCTGAGGTGCAGAGGCATTATTAAACACTTAGAATCCAGCAAAGAGTTGAAGTGCAGAAGTACTATTAAACACTCAATATCCAGCAAAGAGCTATGAGCTTGTTGAGGAGCGGAGGTACTATTAAACACTCAAAATCCAGTAAAGAGCTATGAGCTTATTGAGGTGCGGAGGTACTATTAAACACTCAAATCTGGCACAGAACCTTGAGCTCATTTAGGCACAAATGCACTACAATAAATCCATCATAGCTCTCATGTGACTAAAAGTTTGCAGCTCTCATGCAATTGAAAGTTTTGTAGCTCTCACGCAACTAAATGCTCGTAACTCACATGTGACCCTTTTTTCTAGGCGCAACTTACATACAACCTGCCTAAATACTACTTATTGACTATAAGGGCACTCGAATGTCAAGATTTATTATTAACTGAATATGGCAGATTGGTCATTTGAATATCTTATTTAGATGTGATTTATAGGAATATATGTTATCATCTATAATATAGAAAGCATCCAATAAAGCATTCAAGAGTTACAAAGAAAGCTTATTCATTAAAAGGCCTCATTCAATGAGGCAAATTTACATTAGGAGAATTGAAGTACAAAATTAAAGCATAAAGCTTATAGCTATCACTTCCACAAGGAGGGAGAGAGTTAGCCACTGGTAGACAAACTCCAACTAGTCGAAGGATCAATGAGCATGACTACTCCTCAATCTTCTTCTTCTTATAGCCCTCCTCAGCCAGTAGCTCCTTTGCTGAGTCACGCCCAGAGCAATTTAAAAGGTGCTCAGAAGTCTAGCTGGCAAGGTTGAATCTCATAACAAAATCATGAGGAAATAATCTAAGATCTACACAAGACTCCCTAGCAGCCAATAAGAAGAGTTATGTAGGGAAGTCACATGCAGCAGGCCATTCACACCTCCTAATATACTACAGCAAGCCATGCACGCCTCAAAATGCTTCATTGGAAGCTAAACTACCAGAAACATAGGGGCTTAACTAAACCATCCATCAAGTCATTTCATGAAGAAGTAAGAAGAGCTTTTCAAGCTTTATAAGCTAGTCTGGGTTCAGTGGAGGACCTAAAGGATAATTGGTTATTCTAGATTGAATGATCCAGAGAAAACAAAGTTGCCATACTAATGGCCATAGATTATGCACAATAAGAGGCATGACCTAAAGCAGATGAAATGAAAGAATTGAAGTTTGAAAAGACAACACGATAGTCTAAGCGCAAAGACTTTGATTACTCAGCAAAATTACAACTCCCAGTCCACAAAGTGAACTGAGAGTTGGAGGGCTTATGTTATAGGTAAAATTCGGTCTTGCAAAGCAGACTAGTAAAGGCTTAGCAGAAGCTAAGTCCAAGCAAAAGAATTCCAGTTCGCTAAAGTTGCTTGGAAAGTGCCACCTCGCTAATCATAAGGTCGAGATGTAATGAAACCAAAGGTTAAAGGTCTAGCTCATCAAGAAATGAACTACCCAGCTCAAGCTCGTGTCACCAAGTGCGAGTTTAGCCTCGCTAAAGGCTAGTAAGGACCTTAAGCCAAAAGTGACTCACAAGATGCAATGCATTGCCTGGATGAAAGCTTAATGATACAGAGCATCATACAAGCTTACATTAACTCATAGACAAGGGACCCACCCGTAGAAAGCAACTTGTAGAAGTTGATTTATAGAGTTTATATCATCTTGTATATTTAATGTTTGATGTAACTTATTTACAACATGTAATATTATATTTGTAACCTCCTAGCCTCTATAAATAAGAGGAAAAGGATCCTTGCAAGCTAAGTTGAAATAGCTATACTGAAACTCTGTAGAATTTCCTTCAGATTAATAACAGTTACCATGGATGTAGGGACCAGTACTACCTGGTTTTAGCTAAACCACATTAAAAATATTGCATGCCATTGCCGTTCTTCCCCTACATCATCTTCATTGCCTTCCTCATCTCCCATTTCATTAACTAGAAAGTAGTTTGAGGTTCAAGAACTGATCTTAGTTGATAGGAATTTAGCATAACCAGATTTCATCATTAACTATAGTAAGATCAACAACATATATATGATAGATCTGGATTCAGAATTAAATTTAAACTCCTTATGTTTGGTTAGTTTTAATGACGGTTTATAGATTTGGCATAAAAGACTTGCACATACTAGCATGGATCTCATTGGAAAACTTTCCAAGAAAGATATAATGCTGGGATTGCTAAAATTAAACTACATCAAAGACAATTTGTGATGCATGCTAGAAAAGGAAACAAGTAAAATCTTCTTGTAAGTCAAAAAAATATTGTTTCAACTTCAAAATCTTTGGATATACTTCACATGGATCTAATTAGTCTATCTAGAATAAAAGGTTATGAAAGAAACTTCTATACCTTAGTGATTATAGATGACTACTTAAGATTCACATAGACCCTATTTTTATCTCATAAGAATCATACAATTAAAGCCTTTAAAATGCTAGCAAATGTGATTCAAAACCAAAAAAGGGTACTTCTTTATAAATATAAGTGATCATGGAGGTGAGTTTGAAAACAAAGATTTTACTGGTTTCTATGAAACAAATGGCATAAACCATAGCTTCTCAACACCTAGAACCCTTCAACAAAATAGTGTAGTTGAAAGGAAAAATAGATGCTTAGAAGAGATGGTTAAAACCATTTTAACTAAAAGCCCCTTCCCAAATCCTTTTGGGCTGATGTAGTAAACACTACATACTATGTTATGAATAGAGTTCTAATTAAACCTATTTTAAATAAAACCCCCTATGAACTCTATCTTGGAAGGAAACCAAATGTATCACACTTTCATGTCTTTGGATATAAATGCTTTGTTCACAATAATGGCAAAGATAATTTAGACAAGTATGATGCTAAATCTGATGAAGCCATATTCATTAGTTATTTTTTATCTAGCAAAGTCTTTGGTATCTTTAACAAAAGAAATTTGAAGATTAAAGAATTAATCCATGTTTTCTTTGATGAATCTCCCTTAAGTACTAACAAATTTAAGGAAAAAGACGATCAAGAAAATTGATTAGTTTTTGACTCAAACTTAAATCAGCAAGAAGTTCAATCATAGACAACAGATGTAGTTCCAAAAGAGAAGGAAGATGACACTAGAGCATTTGACACTTCAGACCCCTACACACCTTAAAAATAATGGAAATTTATGTAAAGCCATCCAAGGGATTAGATCATTTGAGAAGCAACATAATGGGTAACATGTAGCACTTTAAGGAACATATGCAATCACTTAGCATTTTTATCTCAAATTAAACCTAAAAACATAAATGAAGCCTTGTTGGATGATAATTGGGATTTGGCAATGCATGAAGAGTTAAATTAATTCAAAAGAAATCAAGTTTGGACTCTTGTGCCAAAACCAAATGATCATACAATTATAGGTACATGTTAGGTTTTTAGCAATAAATTAGATGAAAGTGGTGTGATTGTTAGAAATAAAGCTCGTTTAGTTGCAAAAGGTTATAATCAAGAGGAAGACATTGATTATGATGAAACTTTTACACTAGTTGCTAGATTATAAGCCATAAGAATGTCATTAGCATATGCTTGTTCAAGAAATTTTAAATTGTATCAAATTGCTTTGAAAGTTTTTTTATAAATGGTTACATATTGGAAGAGGTGTATGTTTAGCAACCCCCTGGGTTTGAAGATTACCTCTATCCAGATTATGTCTATAAGCTTCAAAAAGCCTTATATGGTCTTAAACAACCTCCTAGAGATTGGTATGAAAGATTAAGTAAATTTTTTATTCAAAAAGGCTTTAAAAAAGGTAAGGTAGACACTACACTTTTCATAAAAGAAAAAGGGAAAGATATTTTACTTGTTCAAGTATATGTTGATGACATTATCTTTGGTTTTACTAATGATTCCTTGTGTAAAGATTTTTCCAAGTTGATGCAAAGTGAATTTGAGATGTTAATGATGGGAGAATTAACCTTCTTTTTTAGACTACAAATCAAGCAATGTACCAATGGAGCTTTCTTAAGTTAGACCAAATATACAATGGAATTACTCAAAAGGTTTAAGTTTGACAACTACAAACCTATTGGTACTCCTATAAGTCCATCACTTCAACTGGATTCTAATTTAAATGGTAAATCTGTTGATGTTACTTTATTTAAAGGGATGATAGGAACCCTACTTTATTTGATAGAAAGCAAACTAGATATAATGGTAAGTGTCTATCTCTTTGCAAGATATCAAACTAAACCTAAAGAGTCTCATTTTTCAGCAATCAAAAGAATTTTTTGATATTTTTGTAGGGACAAAACACCTAGGATTATGGTATCCTAAATCTAAAACTTACAATCTTATAGGCTATTCAAATGAAAATTATGCAAGTAGTAGGACTAATAGAAAGAGAACTAGTGGAGCATGCTAATTTATTGGTTACTCTCTAATCTCTTGGTCCTACAAGAAGCAAAATAGTGCTACACTTTCAACTACTATACATTGCCATTAAGAGTTGTTGTGCTAAAATTCTTTGAATGAAGCAACAACTATTAGACTAAGGCTTGGAATTTGATCAGATTCCTATGATGTGTGACAACACTAGTGCTATCAACCTAGCTAAGAATCCTATCATCCACTCTAAAATAAAACACATTCAAATTAGACATCATTTTATTAGGGATCATGTTCAAAGAGGTGATATCTTTATTGAATTTGTACAAATTGAATTTCAACTAGATGATATTTTTACAAAATCGATGGATGAAAAATAGTTTGTGTTTATTCAAAAAAGAATTAGGGATGTTAGACCCCTTAGAAAATGGTCTCAACTAGCCAACTTGCAATATTTTGATGATGTTTTTAACTTTTACACTTGATTATATTTGATTGTATTTTACAAACACTAACTTAGGCATTGGAGTTTTCCCTAAGTTGTCTTGTGGGTACTCAATATGAGAATTAAGGTATAAATCATGTTAAATTCATTGTTGCTAATAAGCATATCATGTGTCAAGAATTTTAGAACAAAACTACATGAAAATTGAGTTCTGGACTCTCTAAATTGAGTCTTGAATCGATTCAAATTTTTCTAGGTTTTTTGTGAGTTTCTGAATTGATTCACGAATCGATTCACAACTAAAAATTCTACATTATGAATCAATTCATGAATTGATTCACAAAATTTTTAATCTTTTAGGAAGATTTCAAACCTTGAAAATATTTTATGCAACTGAAGTCGAATCGATTCGACCCTACTCAAATCGATTCATCAAAATTTCAAAATTTTTATTCAACTCCCTGAATCGATTTCAAAATTGATTCAAAAATTGATATATGTATATATAAATTGGTTCATTCAACAAGTCTAAAATTAGAAGAATCATTATCTCAGGGGGAGATTAGTTTCAAAATGAAGCTTAATTTTTTTGATATTTTGCTTTATCTCTCTTTGATAAGGCATTATTTCTTTTTGATGTGTCAAAAGGGGGAGAAATAATAGGATTTTAGATAAGAATATATTTAAGAGAAATAAAAGAAAATTGAATATAGACTTAAGGGGGAGTAAAGAGTAAAGACCCTCATTTAAAAATTCTTGATTATATTCTTATTTTGATGCTTATCTAAAATTGTTTATCACCATCAAAAAGGGGGAGATTGTTAGCATTGCAAGAGATTGTTAGCCTTGCTATCATATTTTCTTCAATTTTGATGTTGAAAAACAATTTTAATCGATATCACAATTTAACGATATTCTTTTCATATTTGTTTATTTTGCAGATTCAAGGTTGATTAAGTGACATTCAAAAGATCAAGAGATCCAACATTAGTCTTAATGTTTTTTATTAATTTTTCTAGGATCTTTTGCAAGTGTGTACTAATCAAATTTAATCCAAATAAGTTTCTAAAAATAGTTAAATTGAGATAGAAATAAATCAAGTGAAATGAGCTAAGATCAAATATTTTCTAATTATGTTTTCAAACACATTTTCACAAGTTGATTTTTTATAAAAACTATTTTTCATTGTGTAAATCGATTCACGAATTGATTTATACTGAAAATCTTGTGAAATGTACTTGAATCAATTAAGTAATTGATCATGAAGGAATGTTTTGAAAAATATTTTTACTAAAAGTTAAAAAATATTCTGAATCGATTAGGTAATCAATTCATGATCTTTTTACATAATAGGCGAACTTTATTCATGCATCGATTCAATCATGAACTTCTTAATGATCTTTATAGACAAATCTATACACAAATCAATTGATTAGTTGGTAACCACTCTAAATCCATTCACGAATCGATTCATAACTTAAAAGTTAGTTATTTTTCAAAAGTTAGCTATCACATTATAAATAGCCTTCACCCTCATTTCAACAAAATAGTTTTTCAATTTCTCATAACTTCAAAGTGAGAAAATAGAGAGAAAAACCTAAGCTAAAACAAAATCATCTCTACCTCTTCAAACATCAATTGGTTAAGGATCTTGGATCAAATCTATAAAGATCACACTCTAGATAATTAAGATATCCATCTCAATTGTGGTAATGTATTCTCTTACCCTATTTCTTGATTTCATTTCAGATTTCTAGGTTGATAGAAATTAGAGTTACAAAGGAAGAGATTGATCTTCCCTTTGCATCTTCTTTAGTTGTAAGGTTGATTATAGTTAGTTGAAGATGTAGAGTCATTTATATCTATAGGTTAGTAAGATCCTAACTAAATTCTTTTGTATAAACTGGTGTTCAGAAGCCTGATCAATTCCTGTGCTTTAGTAATAAAAAGTGACTATCCAGTTAAGGATTGCCCCGTAGATGTAGACTTCAACTGTGGTTTCAATTAAAGTTAAATCACTTTAAAAATCCTATGTTCTTGATTGTTCTATTATGCTATTCTATTGCAATTTTGATATCACTACAATTCTAATATCACCGTAATCACGATATCACTGCATTTTTTATATTACTGCAATTCTATTTTAATTATTGTTTTGATCTAAATTGATTAATCTATCATTAAAACTCTATAGAGTTTCTTTGATAAATCTTGAAAACTAGAATTCAATTTCCAAATCTAAAAGAGTATATATTTTCAAAAAGGGCGAGATCATTTGTATTACTTTTGGGACCAACAAAGAGAAGCTTGTTTGTTAATTTTTCCTTACCCCTCTTTGAGTTATGTTTTTATCCATTGTTGAAAACAATTTTCATGTAGTTTTTGACTTTTAAGTATGCTATTTCTATAAATTAGTCATTAGCTAGTGGTTCTACTAATAAAATAAAAGAACCTATATAGATGTTAAAATAATTTTAGTATTATTAAGGAAATTGTAAAAAATTGAAAATGACATTGGAGCATTGAAAAGACAAAAATTAGCTTAAAAAATCAAGAAGATGAAGATTCAAGTTGCTATTATATTCAGTATCTTGAAATATTCCATTTAGTCAGTGTTAATTAGTTTGTAGAGATATTGCAATAAAAAAATGTAATAAACAAACAAATAAAAAGAGATAAGAGAAGAAAACCTGGTTCTTAGTCTGTTTAGTGAGCTTGGGCAAAGACACCTTGGGCCCTCTTCTTCTTAACTACATTTGTTACAAATAAATTAGAAAGAAAACAAAAAAAAAGTAAAAAAATATCATGGAGCAAGTGAAGACAAAGCTTAGATTTGAAATGATTATAAATAAAAAACTAACATGGATTATCAAGACAAAGTAAGGAAAACATAAGCTACAGAGGCACTAATCATTTAAGCCATCAATTCCACATTGTCCACCTTGATGATATATCAATGTTTTAAGGCTAAATATCCAAATTTTTGCCTTAACTTTATCTTTGCAAATCTGAAAAGCAATAGACCATCATTATCAAATGGAGACTACGAGTTGCAAATTCTTGAGAGAGATTAACCTTTAGTAATCAAATTCTAAACTAGGTACTCATTGCAATAACTTGTACCAATAATAATTTTTAAAATAGAAAAAAATGATAAGGATTTTCAGGTGTTTGAAGGAAAATAAGAGGGGAATTTTCACACTTAGTAAAAATTATTTCTTTTTGTACTTATAGTTCTATCTCTAATGTGTGTGAGCACATTGCAAGAAATTTTGACAACAATTTGTAGATGGAAAAAAATGCTTTTAAAAAAAAAATCTAATTGCCATGACTATTTAGAAGATGAATTGAAAAGTCAAATGGATGAAAAATCAAAATGCTTACCTTTTCCAACCCCACCAATAGCTTCAAGTCTTCAATCATCATCTCACACTTTTTCAAAGAGACAATAGTTACCAATTTCATCATGATTGTACATGAGAGAGAGAGAGAGAGAGAGAGAGAGAGAGAGAGAGAGAGAGAGAGAGAGAGAGAGAAGAAATGGATTTTTAAAAATTCTAGAAAATAGATCAAATTGGTAACCACTATTGAGCAATATAGGATTAGTGAATTTAGGAAAATCTTAAAAAATAAATATACGATGATTTATTATTTGATCGATAAGAATTAAAAATTTTGAAATTTGAAATTTAATTGATAATGTAAATGTGATATGAAAGTTAGAAGAGAAAGAAATTGATGATGGTTAAAAAAATAAAATTAAAATAAAAAAGTGATAATCACTTGCGAGAGTAAAATATAAAATGATTACCCACTCTGTAAGCATGAATTTAGTAAGAGTTTTTTTGAAAAAAAAAATATATGCTCTATTGGTTTTTAACTGTATATCATCTGTGTACTTTACAAATTCATAATACATCTACATCTTATAATCACATAAATAATGAACCCTAAGGTATGATAACTTTTGAGTCACTTGTTATAATAACTTTGATTTAACCTACCAATTGATAGGCATTCACCACATAATAGAATTATGTGATTCACTCTACGCCCTGCAAGTGTTCAATCATGCACATAATCCATACACTGATATATTTAGAAAGGAATATGATGTCTGAAATAGAACATATATATCATAGAGGTATGATTTAGGTCTTAATACCATTCATTGTAACACAAGCTTCCTAGCTCACAGTATCCATAGTCAAAATCATAGGTTCCTTTCTAGGTGCACTTAAGCATTCCCAAACTTAATAAATTAATTCATAATAACAATCATAAGCAATAGTTTTCTTCTAATCTTAGTCTTGTATCTATATTTTCTAAATATTACTAAAATATCTGTTATAGGTGAAAAGTGGCCTCGAAAAGAACGAGCCTCGAGCACGATAAAGGCCAAGCCCCACGGCTCGCCAAAGGCTCCCAGCAAGCTTCACTTCACCCTTTGTCAGAAAGCGGTACAGTGAAGTCATCCCGATATCATCTCGCAAAGTAAGTCTCCTCTCGCTTGCTGTGAGATAGTAATACAGCAAGATGATCATAAGAACAACTCAACAAGCAGCTGACTATCCTGCTCGAACTCGCTACCTCACCACAACAGTTCCCATGACAACCCCGAGCTAGGAATCCCCGCTCGGGACGCCAAGCACCTCGCATGGTAAAGCAGCGCCAAGCGATAGATGCAGACAGACGCAAGTCTACCTCAGACCAAGAGGGGCCTATCCCGTAGCCTATATCTTGCAACAGTCAGATTGTAGTCTTTTACTGTCTTTTTCATTTATATCTTGATGTAATACAACTGCAGCTTGTAATTAATGCATGTAACTCCTCCTTCCTCTATAAATAGGATTGCATTGTTAGAAGAGGGGAAGAGAGGCCGAACTCTGTAAGCAGAAACTCTACTAAAATCAATTCTCAATATATTAATAAAATCTCTGCTGTGAATGTAGGGTTCGGTGCTGTCCAGATTTGGCTGAACCACGTTAAAAATATTACATCTCCCTTTCCTTCTTCCTCTCGATCTGTCTCCTTCTACACTTTGGAAGCAGCATTGGATCCCCAAACTCCTCCCGTTGGCCAGATTTTGGGACATCCATATGAATCGAAATCTGACGTCAACATTTTGGCACCGTCTATGGGGACCATCTGCTCTCTGAAGTCTCCGTTGCAGCCTAGCAATGGCAAGAGGAAGAACCACTCGGAGCTCAACCACTCCAGCCCTCCAACCAACAGATACCCCTATTGTGGAGGCTCACCAACAGTCTACTACTGCTCCTGAAACTCAAAAGGCACAAATGCCCAGCCAACCCTGTCTGGTGCTTGAAGGCACGGTAAGAGAGTTAACTGAAACTATTAAAGCACTGGTACAGGCCCAAGTTCAGAGCATGCAAAGACAAGAAGAAATCATGGTATAGCTCCAACAACTTCGTAAAGAGGCTCAAAAGGAAACTCATGAAGATCATGATAGTTAGCAACTGGGGGGCTCGCAACAAGCAGGAAGCTCCACCTCTCAGTCTGAGACACGCAACCAAACAATGGAGGAAATCCTCCACAGGCTCGAATGGCTAGAAGAGTGTCTACAACCTCAAAGCCATCAGCCTTGTCATGAGGAAAGCTCTCCATTTTCTGTGGAGATCGAGATGCGACCTCTCCCACAAAAGCACAAAGTGCCCGCGATCTCGTTGTACGATGGGAATAGTGACCCGAGTGACCACATGGACATGTTTAATACCCAGATGGACCTCCAGCCAGTCAACCCCCTAGTGCAATGTCATATTTTTCTTGCCACATTAGGGGGAGCATGTCGATCATGGCTCCGACGCCTCCCAGCTCATAGCATTGATAGCTGGGAAAAGTGCTAAAGGAAATTTGTGGATCAATACCAGGCATTAAAAAGACATCTTGCACCCCCTTGCCATCTCGCGATGATCTTCTAGCCCAAGGGCAAGTCGCTTAAGGACTATGTAACCTGATTCAAGCATGAAGCTAACTCGGTAGAAGACCCTTCCAAGGAAAGCATCTTGACAACGATCTCAACGGCACTTCGCAAAGACGGCAAGCTATACAAAAGCCTCTACAAGTCCCCAGCTCAAGACCTCGTTGAACTCTATGAATGAGTCACCAAACAAATAAGATGGGAAGAAACCTTCAGAGCCGAGGAGCCCAAGCACAGAGTAGGCCCCAATGGTCCCACCACGTGCAAAAAGAGGGGTAGTGAGAGTCATGATGACCCCACTCCTCAACTCGCTAAGAAGGCGAAGCCTCAGTGACCCAAAGGATGCTTCAAAAACTACAGTATCTTATCCGATGCGTAGGATAGAATTTTCGCCATAGAAAAGAATAATGAGGACTTCGAAAAGCCCAGACCAATGAGAGCCACTGCTAAGTCCAGGGATCCAAGCAGATTTTGTGCCTACCATAATGAGGCTGGACATACCACCTCAGAGTGTCGAGCATTGAAAGATGCCATTGAAGACCTCATTAGGAGAGGCCGACTACAGGATTATGTGGTGAGATCACCTGGACAACGTGCTCAATAGGCTCACGAGTTGTCACCTAAGAGCCTGAGTCCTCCGTCAAAACCATATTCTGATCTTGTAACATTCATTTATTATTAATGGTGATTAGTTGTATCAACTGTTGTATGTCGAATTAGTACAAGTTACCGATTGGCCAAAAGGGCATTGTCTAAACAAAGAATTCTCCCCTTTGTCATTGCAAAGGATTCATCCAGGGGTGAGATGACGCAAGGCCTACCCCATCAATACATCTAAAGTAACCCACATTCCATGAACTGCGACAAAGAGTGCAAATCTTCCGACCACGGAACAACAAGCTCGCTATGGAACTCACGAGAAACCTTACTATACGACAAGCCATCATCTTAACAAAACCTATCTGAGAGCCTACCTCATATCTGAGGGTGATATCTCGCATCCGAGGGTGAGACGGCCCCAAAGCCTACCTCGCATCTGAGGGTGAGATGGCCCAGAGCCTACCTCATGATAGCGTAAACACAAAGCCTGTTTGGGGGCACGATAACTCCAGAGCCTACCTTACAGTCGAGGGTGAGACAGCCTAGAGCCTACCTCACGTTTGAGGGTGAGACAACCCCAGAGCCTACCTCACAGTCGAGGGTGAGACGGCCCGTGAGCTTACCCTTACAGCATTTTCAAACTAAATGATGGATGGCCAGCTCGCCATATAGTAGGAACACTATAATGAACTTGTTGCAACTCTCATGTGACACATTCACAGCTAGCATACAGCCAAAGAATCGCAATTCACACCAGACTTCTTGTCAATTGTAGCTCACATGCGACCTGACTCTCACTCACTGAGACACCAAAACATAGGGGGCTCATCTCCTCCATTAAACTTCTCTGAAATAAAAAGGGGAACTCCCTCAGACCATAAAAAGACCCGCTCGGCCCTTTGAAGAATCCAGAAGAAAACTAACTGATCTTTATCTGACAGCCCAAAACCAGTGGTAATGCCATGCCAACGGCCAAAAATGGCAAACAGAAGAAAGCATTGTCTAAAGTAGAGCAAAAAGACTTCTGAAACAATACTTCGGTCATGGAAGGACACTGACTGAAGACACAAATCAAGCCTTGAAAACTTGCAACTCCCTGTTCGTAAAGTAAACCAAGAATTGGGGGGCTTATGTTATAGGCAAAAAGTGGCCTAAAAAAGAATAAGCCCCGAGCACGATAAAGGCCAAGCCCTACACCTCACCAAAGGCATCCAACAAGCTTCGCTTCACCCTTCATCAAAAAGTGGTACAGCAAAGTCATCCCGATGTCATCTCACAAAGCAAGTCTCATCTCGCTCACTGTGAGACAATGATACAGTGAGATGATCATAAGACCAGCTCAACAAGCAGCTGACTATCCTGCTTGAACTAGCTATCTCACTACAGCGGTTCCCATGACGACCCCGAGCCAAGAATCCTCACTTAGGATGCTAAGCACCTCGCATGGTAAAGCAGTGCCAAACGACAGATGCATATAGATGCAAGTCTACAGCTAACCAAGAGGGGACTATCCCGCAGCCTATATCCTACAACAGCTAAATTGTAATCTTTTACTATCTTTTTCATTTATATCTTGATGTAACACAACTATAGCTTGTAATTAATGCATGTCACTCCTTCCTCTATAAATAGGATTGCATTGTTAGAAAAGGGGAAGAAAGGCCAAACTTTGTAAGCAGAAACTCTGTTAAAATCAATTCTCAATACATTAATAAAATCTCCACCATGGATGTAGGGTCCGGTGCCGTCTGGATTTGGCCAAACCATGTTAAAAACACTGCATCTCCCTTTCCTTCTTCCTCTCGGCCCATCTCCTTCTACACTTTGAAAGCAACATTGGATCCCCGAACTCCCCCTATTGGCCGGATTTTGGGACCATCCATACGAACCAAAATCTGAAATCAACAATATCTTTTTACTAGAATTATTGAGTCTAACCATATTTAAAATTACTAGACTCTAATTACTTAAAACTATTCCTAATTGTGAACTAATACTTAAAATCTAAATCTACTACAAAGTAAACATGTTCTAATCCTTACTTACTTTTCTATGCCTACTAAGTTCCAACCTTCAAAAGCCAACCCACGCAAGCACACAATGCAACACTAACACACAAACTAAAATGGCAAAACATGATTATGTTCATAATTCAAAGATTTCTTAACTATACTCATATTTCATAATTCACTTGCTATATCCTTAATTCTTATTATGTCTTGTTTACATTACAACAAAACAAAAAACATATAATCTATTTTTAAAAACATGATTTTCATATTGGAAAATGAAGGTAGTCAAAAAGCAAAGACTCCTACTTACCTAAAATGGAAAGTGATCTTCCTAACACTCCATGAAAAAATGTTTAGATAATTTTGGTCTAACTAGAAAAAGATATGAACTTTGCAAAAGTAAAGCACACTGATTAAAATCATAAAGTTATGATTAAATAGACTAAAACTAGATAAATCAAACTTTTACTAATTGATTTACCTTAATTTGAGGTCCTAGGCCTGATGCACTTTTAAGACCTTCCTTTGGCTCAATCATAAAAAAACTTCTAGCAAAAATAGGATTGCATTTTCTACAATCAAGGTGTCACATCCTAACTTCTGGGGATATGATTGGAATGAATCACCAAGTGTTGTCTCGTGGACCCATAAGCATTCTTGATCTAAAAATTCTTTTTAATATAAAAACATGAAAATAATGCCAAAAATATGATTTTTGAACTCTTTTTATGTAAAGTCTATGATATGCAAGATTTTAATGGAAATTCACTTTTGCCAATTAATTTACCTTAATTTGAGGGCCTAGGCCTGATGCACTTTTGAAAACTTCCTTTGGCTCAATCATCAACAAGCTTCCAGCAGAAGTAGGATTGCATTTTCTACAAATTAAGATGTCATACCCCAACTTATGGGGACATGATTGGAATGAATCACCAAGTGGTAACCCATGAACCCATGAGTATTCTTGATGTAGAAATTCTTTTTAATATAAAAACATTAAAAAAAATGCCAAAAATATGTTTTTTGAGCTCTTTTTATCCAAAGCTTGTGATATTCAAGATTTTAGTGGCAATTCATTTTAAAATGGGTTAATTTCTAATTTTTTAGAAAATCATAAATCATAAAATCTATATCTCTTGTCTGACTAGATGGACACTAACCACTAACAATAAGTCATGGAGACCATATACCTAATATCAATCACACACAAGCTATGAAGTATCTCCTAATTGAGATAACCTCCATAAATTTGTTAACTTGAAAATGTTAATGAATGGGGTGAATGTATCCTAATTACTCAGTGAGTAGAAAATATCCAACTTGTCTTGGGGTTGAAAATGTTTTTGTTATACATATAAATACAATTTACATAATAGATATATAAATATAAATATATTATTAATCAAATAAAATCTCATACATTTCTAAATCAATTTAACTTCCTGTCCTTGTCTAATTTCACTATCTATGATTATGCATGTATTGTAACACAATCAATCATCTTGTTAACATAAACTCATCATATAATCTTATATTGTCAATGGTGGATCAATGGAAGAGTGATGATAGCTAAATTGTATGCCTTTTGTGGTATACCTGCTAAGGTTGCATGCTTTCAAGAAAACATGCTTAGAACTTGTGCCCTTCTACATCGCATCTACTGAGTTACTAGCCTAAATGACCTAGTGAAGTAAAAATCATGACTTTTTCATCTCCCAGTAGACATAGGCATTCCAAATCCCACTTAACTTATGCCAATTCTCACACACAAACATTTACTTCTATGGACTTCCCTATGGAAATCCTCTTTATCACCCTTGACAGTTTTGTCTATTATATCCTTCCTAATTTATCCTATCCTTGTTAATGCTAACTAAATGCTTATGAAATGAAAGAAATATTTATATAAATATATCTTCTTAGAGAAAATATTTTTATTCTTGAAAACTAAATGTATATTTAAAACATAAAAATATTAACTTATTACTATAAAATAAACAAAATAACTTCCATATAGAAATAATGGTTGTTTTAAAATAGATTATATAGTAAAAGTAAAATAAATAATTCCTTTGAGTTAAATAAATTTATAGCATTAAATAGTTTATAAAAATAAGAAATTTTTCATTTTATAAATAATACTTTTCAAGAAATGTATGAAATTCTAAAAATAATAATTTGAAGGACTTGAGCTTAAAAATGAAAAAAAAAATCTTTACATAATATCTCTTGAAATTCATGTGCGTTGAACATAAAAGTATGATTTGAAATTCTGTGTTGATGTAGTTCATGTTCATGCTTATGTGAAGTTGAAATTCTTAACTTGCACTCAATTCTAAGTTACCATTCAATTCATCTATTTTATACAATCACTCAAACAATTGTTCAGTTAGTTAAGTAGGAATACAAATCCTAACTTCTAATCCTGAATCTGCAATCCCTATGAAAAATCTTTAATCTAACACTTTAAATTACATAAATCATTCCTTTCTAGATCTTTTCTTGGTCAATATTATAATCCTAACATTTGTAGGTCTAATTTCATTCCTTCATTCTTTAATCATATATGCTACTTAAAATCCTAACTTCCTTATACATCAAAAACATTTGGGGTATTTTGAAAATATAATGCTTTTTATGAAAAGGGAGCTAGAGCGTAGAATTCCCATTTACCTGATTGTAGGGAACTTATGATGAAATTTCGCAAGCAAATGTGCTCGAATTTGAACAAATTTTAGCACAAAAATCAAACATAAAGAGAAAATATTATGACATGAATTTGAGAGAAAATGCACACTTAGATTAAATGTTCTCTTTTCCCTATTTTGAAGGTGTTCATGCAATTTTGACCAAGATAACTTATCCAATATGAGTAAATAAGCACATGGTGTGATCTTTGGATTTTTATCTTCGTGTCGATGTATTATGGTGCATTAGAACCCTTTCTAGCTAGGAGAAAAGCCCTTATATCAACTCAAAAAAAGTATGCCTACATGTGCCATTAGGGTTTTAGCTTAGATGCTCTTTTGGGGAAGTGTCTGATAACTTGAGGTGGGCATCAAGGCACTAGACTTAAAGGTCAATTATATGGCTTAGTGCCTCTTCTACACACTCAAGAATCTATAACAAGATTCTTATATGAATGAAAGAAATAGCCCTTCTTCAATTAAAATATTATCCTACAAAATTTATTCGCTTTTGGCCACATTTAACCTTATTTGTTCAAATTGTATGAACACATCATGTTTGCCAATATGAATGCCTTGGTTGCCTTTATATGTGAATTGGTTGCTTATGTGCTATGTGATTTGTTACTTATGGTTGCTTTAATGTGATATAAATTGTGGGTATTACCCATTATTTTTGAAAGTAAGATGGTGTATAACCAGTTGGCTAGCTTATTCTCAATACTAAGTGACTAAGTGCCACATGTTTTGACAATTGAGTTGTCAGATTGTGATATTTTGGTATCAGAGCGTGGTTAAGACTATACTTCTTTATTTCCATTGTCTCCTTTTGATATGACATTAAGTCAAAAAAAATCATGTCCATTGAATGTCGTGATGTAATTAATGTCGCAATTGGGAATCTCAAAAAAGTTGCTGAAGCTGTAAGAAAATTAAAAAGAGAAAAGATCCTTAAACTCTTTTAAAGGGCCCAAAATAGGAATTTCTTAAGCACTAAGTGTTGAATCTCGAAGCTAGAGTGAGAGTCAAAGGCACAGGGACTAGTGATGCTCCACAAGTTAGTGAGTGACTTGTTGCTATTAAGAACACTCAGAAAGATTTAGGGATGCTATGAAAGACTTTACCAATAAGGTGAAAGATGTTGTAGCAACTCTTCGTGCTATGATGAGTGACATAGTAGCCTTAGTGAAGGTATTAATAATTGCCATTAGGAACAATTTGCAAGAGGGTAGTACCTCAAAGTGAAAAGAAAAGGTGAAAATCCTCAAACTAGTGCCATATGCATTAGAGAAAGATGCACAAAAGTTTGAGAATTTTGTGTTTGATATGGATCAATATTTCCAAGTAGCTAGCATAACTTTTGAGGAAGCTTAGCTAAACCAAGCTACTATGTTCCTCGCAAATAGGCTAAAGCTAGGTGGAGGACTAAGTGTCAAGAGATTTATAAGGGAAGAAGTAGCATCAATACTTAGGAAGAACTCAAGTAGGAATTGAATGTGCACTTTTATCCAGAAAAATATTAACTATTTGGCCCAAAGAAAATTGAGAAAGCTGAGATAAACCTGATCAATTTAGGATTATGTAAAAAAGTTTGCAACAATCATGCTATATATATGGGACATGATTGAAAAGGATAAGTTGTTTTGTTTCATTAATGGTTTGTTACAAGAAGCTGCATAAAGCTCCAAAAAAGAAAGGTTCAAAGCCTCATGGAAGTGTTAACTGCAACTAAGTGCTTGTCTAAATATGACACTAGCTTTCCAAGCTTAAAGTCTCATGGACGAACCTAAATCCTACTAATGACAGTCAGTCAAGCAAGGGTGGCAAATTCAAGAATGAGGGAGGAGGCAATGGAGTGTCTTCCTACTTACAAGTTTTAAGATCATCCCAGACATCCAACAATAACAGGAAGTCCAAGACCCTAGCTTGTTTCTTATGCAATGGGCCACATATAGTGGTAGAGTGTCTACAAAAGGCTATCCTGAATGCCTTTTAAGCTAAGCTTCAAGAGTAAGCACAACTTGGCAAATAGGGTAGTGATGAAGGTGCTAATGGGAAGAATATGTCCTACGCTAGGATTGGTGCAATTCGATTCCTAGAGCCCCAAGAGTAACAAGACAACAACAAAGCATGCTAGATCTTGTCCCTATTGGTGGTCTATTCATACAAGGAGTTATGCAGGTCTAAAGGTACCAACCTACACAATAGTAATGATGGTAGTGGGCAAGGCATATCAAAAGAGGTGTGCAAAGTAAGCAAATCCTTTTAAGGAGGAATCTATGGAGTAGTGAGAGGCCATAATGTGTGTTCAAGGAGTAGTTGCCTAACAGATACATTTTATTTTATTATAATGTTTGTGTATGCAAAAACATTCACCTAGTCGTGAGGATCAAATTGTGATAATGACTTAAGCTCACGTTGTTTTGAGAGTGAAAGAGTTTAGTCACAGGAGTTGCTTGTGACAATGACCTTGGAGAGCACGTATGTGTGCAAGCTAGAACAAGAGTGACAAATAGCTCTTTTTTCAACCTTATCAGCCATGGTAGGGGGACATTATCAAGGTGTCATGTTTGAGTGGTTTTGGAGACACTACTCTAGTGTCATGTTCATGTTTGATGAGTGATGTTGTTTAAGTAGTAAAGTACATAACAAGTATGGCAGATGGCCAAAACCACACAAGCAGTCTTGTAAGCAAGAAATAGGACTTGCAAGCAAGTTATGTTTTGTCACCACATGTTCAATGGAATGGGACATTGTACATAGGCATATCAATAGTAAAAGCCCCAAAATGCCTAGCTCATGCTCAACTACAAAGACAAGCATCTCAAGAGTTATAAAGACAGCTCAATTTTCATTATCAATAACAAGTCAAGGAGACAAGCCTAAGAAGAGCTGAAGAAGAGCATATTGAAGGCTTTCAAGAAGCATTATCAAATTGAAATGTTGAAGACAAAATATTGGTAAAGTACAAAAAGACAAGCAAAAAAGAAGTCAATGGAAGAGCTTCTTGGAAGCAGATTGAAAATTCTTTCTAAGTTATGTCAGATTGAGTTATTAATAAGGGCATCAACATTTTCAAGTAAGGAAGAATGTCACAAATTAGTAATTATGAGCAAATTTGACAAGCAAATATGCTTGAATTTGTACAAAACTTGACACAAAAATTAAGCATGAAAAGAAAATTATGTGGTGCGAATTTAGGAGAAAATGCAAACATAGATTATTTTTCCTATTTTTCCCTATTTTGAAGGCATTTATATAATTTTGACTAAGGTAACTTGTCCAGTGCAAGTAGATAAGCACATGGTTTTGATCCTTGGATCTTTATCTTTGTGTCAATGTATTATGGTGCATTAGAACCCTTCAAAGCTAGGAGAAAAACCCTTATGTTAACTCGAAAAAAGTATGTTTACTTGTGCCATTAGAGCTTTAGCTTAGAATGCTCTTTAGAGGGAGTGTCCGGTGACCCAAAGTGGGCATTGAGGCACTAGTGTTGGGGATCGAGTGTGTAGCTTAGTGCCTCCCCTCCATGCTCAAGAGTCTATATAAGGCTTTTATATGAATGAAAGGAGTATCTTTTCTTCAATTAAAATATTATCTCACAAAATTTATATGTTTTTGCCTGCATTTATCCATATTTTTTCAAATTGCATGAACACATCATGTTTGCCAATATGAATGACTTAGTTACCTTTATACATAAATTAATTGCTTATGTGTTATGTGATTCATTGCTTATAGTTACCTCAATGTGATATAAATTGTGGGTTTTGTTCATTATTTTCAAAACTAAGATGGTGCATGACCAGTTGGCTGACTTATCCTTGGGTACTGAGTGACTAAGAATGGAGCAAAGAGCCTAAATGTTGCACATTCCAATAATTGAATTGTCAAATTGTGAAACCAAGGCCAACTAGTCAACCGACCGAAAGGTACCAATTGACCCATTACTAAAGACTGATCCTTAACACCTAAGCAACCTACTTGGCTCACTTCTAGGTCCAATCCAACCTAGATTGACAAAAGGGTGTTAAACCATATAACATTTATAGTATTTATGTTGTGACAATCAAGGTACAAAAACAAGTTACCATTAGACTTTACAATAATTACAAAGAGTCCTACCTTGCCTCTACAAGGGTTAGGAAATTTACAAAATCAACTTCTTGTAATTGTATGCACATCAATCCCATTCAATAAAAGAGAAAATAGTAACAAGTTACTACTAGACTTCACCATCATTACAAATTACTATAACGATGTTACTGTTCAAATTTAGGATGCTTACTCTTGATCATTGTGTTATTTCAAACTATAATATGCCTTTAATATAATTGAAAATGAAATTATAATTGATGTTTACTACAATTACAAACAAATATTTGTATATTATTATAAAGTTTAGGGTACTTGATTTGTGACATTTAGATTCAAAAACAACTTACCACTGAGCTTACCATAGTCATAACCTTGTTACCATGAAGATTAGGAGAATTACAACAATGAACTTCATGTCATTGTACACACTAGAATTGCATTTAATAAAAGAAAATAATAAGATACTAACAGACTTTACTATTGTTATAGAAATCTATAACAAAGTTACTATTTGAGATTAGGATACTTACTCTATGAGCCTTGTGTCATTACCAACTATAATAGGGATTCAACAAAAGTAACAAATAAGTTACAACTGAAATTAACTATCATTATGGATAAGTATTTGAATGTTACTATCAATGTTTAGGGTATTTATGTTGGGACAACAAAGGTGCAAAAACAAGTTACCATTTAACCTTACATTATTGATGAAGAGGTATAACCTTGTTAGTACTCATGCTTAAGACATTTACTAAATGTCCTGCATGTCATAACAACTCACTTGCATTTAACAAAAGAGAAAGCAATAAAAGGTTATCAACAAACTTTACTTAATTATAAAAAGCTATAAGGGCATTATGATTCAATGTTAGGATACTTTCTTTATGAACATCATGTTATTTCAAATTGTAACATGTATTCAACAAAAGTGACAAAGAAGTTACATTCAAACCTTTCTATATTACTGAAAAATATATATTTACAATTAATGTTTATGATACTATTAAATCTATGAACTCCAAGGTGGAAAAACATGCTACATTTTCAAACTTATAAGAGTATCTAATATCTATAAAAATGGTACTTGTAGAGGTTAAGATATCTTCTTGATGACCTTTATGTTATAAAGTGATTACTATTGAAGTTTAGGATATTTATGATAGAAACTTCAAGCTACACAATAAAGTTGCTCTTCAAGCTCAAAACAATTACTCATAACTTTATATAATTTTAATAGAAATAGGTTAGTTTGTTTAATTAATAAATTCCATATTACTTCAAATTTTTTATATGTTTTCTATTAAAGTGAAAATTATGTTACTATTGAACTTTACAATATATACTTTGCATAAGATCAATACTATTAGGTGCAAGAACATTTACATTCTAGACTTTGTGTAATTACCATTTGCCATCATGATGGACACAAAATGCTGCACCACCCACAAAATGTGTGATCTATGTCTTAGTTTCCTTTCAAATTTTGTCAAGTGTTTTTTAGCATAATATCCCCCCATAATCACAAATGCAACTATACCAGATAACTTTATTTTTGGCATTTCTTTTGGATCAATCTCTATGCACACCAAAACCTATAACCCTTACAAACCTTTATACTATCTCTCTATTTCTTCTATTGTAAGATCTCAAATTTTATAAAATGAATTTTGATAATAAAATGACTTTCAAAAAATTTGAAAACTGGTAAATTTGAACAATTTGAGAATTTTGAAACTATAAATTTTGGAATGTGAAGTGATCAGACATAATATAAATGGATTGTAGGCATGATAGGAATCTTTAGAAAGTGGAAGTTCTCAATTTGAATGCCCGTGGAGCAAAATTTATGTTTTTAAGAATTAGTATTCAAAAAAACTTTAGAGAAATCAAAACCAGGGATATGGATATCCATTATGCACAAAATTATAATAGTTATGAAGGTAATTATGTTAACGTGTGTTAAAATTTCATAGTCATTGGCAAACGGTCAGCATGTCAAATTTGGACTTAAAGCTAAGAACAAATTGAGAATCTTGCTAAAGGAAAAGTCAAAGGTGGAAATTGACCTTATTTTTCCTATTTACCATCAAAAAGTTGGTTCCCCCCTCTCTCTTTTATACCCACTTTTGGTTGCTTCATGTAACACTTCATCTTCTTCTCCAAGCTCACTTTCTCTCTCTACAAGCTCCCCTTCTTTCTCTTCAAGTAATCCTTCATCCTTCCATGATAATTTCTTAAATTTTTATAGTTGATTCCTCTCTTTTTCCTTTTCAATCTAATATAATATCTAGTTGATTCATGGAGTAAAAATTGAGATGTGAATTTTTGAAATTTCAAGTCACTATTTAACCCATAAATCAATTTGATCTTTCTAATGTTTTAGAGCTTGAATTTGTTAGACATAGCTAGTTTCTGCTAAATGGAACTGAAATCTATTCATATATGATTAGTTAAAGAAGAAAAATCCTTCGAATATTTGAAAGCTAATAGACTTTTCTTTTATGTTCTTGAAAAGTGTTGGAGATCTTTGTGAGATCTACTTGATTTATTTGTTTCCAGTTGCTAAGGTAGGTAATTCTTACCTTTCTCATAAATTATATTGTGTTATTGCTTATGATTTATTGATTAGTTGGAACAAGTAGATAAAATGAGTTTTTGGCAATTGTGTGGCCAAATTTGAGATTGAATGGATATGTTGATATGTTGATTGGTTTGCTATGGAAATAACTAAGTTATGTGCATATTTAAACTATCAAAACCTGTTAAAATGAGAACTTATAGTATTTTGTTGAATATAAAGTCATTTGCCCCATTTTTTGCTATTTGCATGCAAACCAACTTGTATGAGTTGAATCACAGCTTTTTGAATTAAACCCACGATCATACTCATAAAAATCCAGCACTTTTGTTCTTATGATTCAAATCAAATTTTGAACTAAATTTGTATGATTTGAATATATATTCCCTACTCAGTTTTTTGATTTTGATCACAATTTTGATTACATTTAAATTTGGACTTCCTGAAATTTTTCAAAATTTAGCAAGCGGACTTGTATTTTCAATTGAATTTCATCGATTCTACTTGAAACGATTCTAATCGCAATTCTACTCGAATTTCAAACCTGATTCTACTTGCGATTCTAATCACAGTTCCAAAATTTTTCTACTCATTTCAGTTCAAACTTCTTTCTCTAAGAACTCTCTTATTTCCTTGGGTCTAAACTTACATGGAATGCAACTAAATTGAACATAATGGATAAGAAGTCTTAAATGAGTAATTTCTAAGTTAATATTGATTAATCTAGTAACTGATTATACATAATTGTTATGGAAGCAATGTGGATAGCTATAAAATAGTGTGACAAAAAGATGTTTGGTTGTGATATGAATGAATGAAATCATAATAATGTGATAAGAAACATGTGATTATGATATTGATGGAAAATGTAATACATGGTATGACTGTGATAAGAAATAATGCTATTGAAAAGCTTGAAGATTTCCCCATGAGACATAGGATAGTAAATGATGAGAATGAAATGTCAAATGATGAGATTCATGGGATAGGTTATATGAACCAGATCCTAGATCTGTGTGTTTCAACATGCAGTGAGTGGCATAAGGCAGGAACTTAGAGGGAAAAGGCTGGATTTGTGCAGGTTATGGCTAAAAAGGAGTAACAAGGAGATTTACATTACTATTATTTATTGTGTTGTTTATTGGAATTGTTAATTTGAATACATTGGAATGTGATGAAATATGACTTGATTATCTGACCTGGTTATTAATGGCTTGAAGCTATGTGGACAATATGATTTATAATGGTTATTTTAAGAAATATTAAAAGGAGATTTAATGTGACATGTCAATGTGATATAAAATCATGTGAAGATTGATTCATGTGAAATGCTAGAACACAATATGGTATTGTGATATGAACATATAATGATTATAAGGATAACTTGAGGCCATGAGAAAATCATGGTTCTTTATAGTATGATAATTATAATGTATTGTGATATTACTCAAAGGTTAATTCCATGGATTTTTATGAGTTGTTTGTTAATTTTAGCATGAGTTACACTTTCTAATAATATGACATATATGTGTAAGGCTAAATGTTGATAAATTCATGAGTTAGGTACAGATTTATCTCACTGAGCCCTAGACTCACTCTTTTGTGGATTATTTTTATTTCAAATTCTTAAGAAATTGATGTTAACCCACCTCTGAAAAGTAAGGATGGGCAATAACTCTAGGGAAATCATTGCTAATGTAAATACTAGCACAATAGAGAGTCCTTTAGGAGCATATGTTTATTAAGAACTTATTGAATTAAGGTTTAAATGAGAGTTATGGTTGGATAATGCCTCTGTACATTATAAAAACATACTTTTATGACAATGTTTCTTTCTTGTCCATAAGTTAATGATGCCTCTATTAACTAGTTAGGTATAAATAAATGTAAGTAGGAGATATTAAAACAAGTATGAGCATAAATGAATAACAAAGATAGATTAAAGGTTGATGATTATCAATCAGAGATTGATATTCACGCCAGTTATGACCAGAGATTTGGATCGTGGCATCTATGCTCACAAATTTATGCCCATTATATCATCTATAATGATTCTATGGATTAAAGACATTCTCTTTGTATTATCCCACCTCCATGATTATCAACACCGATTTCATATATTTCATCCATTGATCTATCAACAATTACTTTAGCATCACTCTCCATATTCTCATTTGTATTAATTTCACCCAATGCATCACTACCATTACCTATTGAGATGACGTTCAAAGCCTGGCTACAATATCAAATCAAACAAATAAATAAATAATCTTTTCATATTCTTTCTTAATGTCATAACATTTAATTCAACATAATTACCCACTTAAAATTACCATTTTAAACATTTGCAACAAAGAGTCCAAATTTTCTAGTTCTAAAATTCAAAAATAAAAACATCAAACACACTCTAAGACACTCCACTAATGCTTCAATTGAGTAATTATTAGTTGGCAATGCCATGATAACTAACATGCTTTAGAATTACTACACCAATTGCTCACATATAATATTATTATATATAGTTGTTACACTAGTTTAGTCAAATTACTAATTGACCTCCATCAACTTGTAAATCATGCTGCATTAAATTATATATGTTATTTACCACAACAACTATACTAATTTTTAACATTTACAAACCTCATCGCACAAGCCAACCCATTCTTGCATTTTTCAAACCTATAATATCAGAAACTAATGATAATAAAAAACCAATTCTTGCAAATTGTTACCTTGCATTCCCTAAACCTATCAAATTGACAAGGAAAAGCATATCATTTGTATATATAGATGATTATTAAATATTGTCCTTCATTTAAGTTCTTTACCAAATAGTTTTACGTAAATTACAAATAACCTTTAACAAAGTTACTACACTGTATTATAATACATATGGCTACTAAATTTACCATACTAATTTAGTAAAATTATTCACATGTTCCAATGAAATAGAAATTGTCTTAATGGTGTTGTTTAAAATTACCAACATTATTAAGTAAACTTGCAAACCAGATTTAGTAAAATTACTAACATTATATTACTAAATATTTCAGTAAAGTTGTATATATTTTTATTAATTAAACATGTAGGTAAAACAAACTAATACAATTTCTTATTGATCATTCTCACAAGCAAATATTATGTAATAATACATCCACTATATTACTAAGGTAGAAACTTTTGTTATATTTAACCCTGACATCCATCAAGAAAAATCCCAACTTTCAATAAATTCTTTTCTTGTGTTCCTAACTCCATTGGATTAAAAAGGAAAAGCACAAGGTCATATATAAGACAAACTTATGCTAATATGTGGGCACAAGTTTGACCTACTTTTGCTTTCACTGATAGCTATATTATGTGTCACTGTGTCTATTTTCTATATGTTTGCTCTAGCAATTGATGAAGTCCTTTTAGCCAATGTTCCTTTAATACCACTTCTCACTTCCTTCTCTCTACTTCTCTGGATGGTAGATGGATTTGTAAATCTCTTCCAAGACTTGGTGGTTTTGTACCAACCTTTGAGGCCAAAATAATCTCACAACATGTTTCTAATAAGCAAGTGGTGGTTTCAAAATAGACAACGTCAAGTGTCAAACCCACACATTGCCCATGAATTTCTTCATTGTTTTTCTCCCTAAGAAGAATGAACAACCAATGCACCAAATAAATTAAAATCTTCAAACCTAGATGAATAATAAATATATAAACCACAAACATCAAACAACATTTCAGATAAATAGATAGACTAGTAAATTTATTATACACACTCAATGTTCAGAAAACAACATCTATTGTATAACCTCATATGAACAAAAATGAGTTTGATTAAACATTGTCATGTAAAAGAACTTTTTGATGTAATTGAGAGTTATAAAGTTTTATTATGTAGAAACACAATATGTAGAATGCAAACATGCACAAAGATTTTGAAAATATAGAAACAACAATATACAAAAAATGATTTATTTGTGTTAGATTTTGTTCACTTTATAGAATATCCATAATTGCAAATAACTCCTATCAAACAAAAAAATAGTTAGGGGAATTAAACCTTGATAAATTACTTTCCTAAGTAATATATACTAGCTTCTATTTTTTAAATAAAAATTCAATTCTTTTGTTTTCAATGACAAACTAAATCACATTCATAATAACATCAAGATATGCAAGCAATAAAAAAATTGACCTAAAAAACCAATGATCCTTCGTTTGCCATGAGTTGCAACGTAATCAATAGGCAATAATCTTCATAGTGAGAACCCAAACAATAGTTTTTAAATTTTTAAAACAACTTCACTACAATAAGCCTTAGTGAAGTTACAAAATTGATATAGTACACTTATTAACACACTTTATTCAAATTTTAGACAATAATATTATTCTATAAAATTGCTACACTAATTTAGTCAAATTGCTATTCTAGTTTAGTATAATTATTGTTGTAATTGTACTAAATGTTTTTCCTATTTCTAAAACCCATATAAATACAAACACCAACATCTGACAAGAAAATTCCTAATTCTTTCAAATTTTTATCCTATGTTTCCAAAACCCAACATGACTCACAAAGAACAGCAACACATCTATATCTCATAACCTAACAAATTAAACAAGAAGGACTCATACAAAAAATTTATTATCAACTTCTAACACTCAACCAACTTATTTGAAGACCCATTTCAAACCAATTATCAATTCAATGAATTTATAAAAAAAATAATACAATATTCAAATACAAGATAAAGAAGATAAATGAGATTTCAAAGTAAGTGAGTTCAAATAAGGATTTCGGAAATAATGAAATCAAAGGAAAATTTTGACATGGGAATCACCATCTCCATCTTTTGTCTAGCTATCTTAGTTTCATTGTCAACCAACTAAAATCACAATTGATAGTTCCTCCATTTCCTTTAACCAATAGATCAATTGATGAAATCCCTTCAATCGCCAATTAAAATATGCCTCACAATTGTTTTCCTTCTTTGCACTTCCTCAACCTATAATCTAACTAGTAGGGAGCTTTTCCAATAATTATTGATTTTTTTATTGCCTCATTTCTTTTGTTACCTTAAAGGGTATAATTGTCTCTTGAAAGTTTCTTTACTAGCTAAAGAAAATTTGTAACTGATAATAGGATTAAAGGAACACATGTTGGCCAAATATTTTGCTTCACTATTAGTACCATACTATGAGAGTACCATAATAGGACATCCCTCAATCTATATATACATATACCAAGGATATATGCATAATTAGTTATTTACATATTTGCTTTTAAGCATGCAATTTTCTATTTTTTTTATTGTTATATGGACAATCTAGGTGAGACTAAGACTTTCATAAAATGGAAAGATTCTATCTTATTTCTCAAATAAGAATTCTTCTTACGACAAGAGGGGGAGAAATAAATACAAAAAATACAAGAAGGCTCCAATTTGTAGGATCTACCTATTTTCTAGTTTTAAATTTGTATCTATCCCTTTTGTTTTGAAGTAAGAAAAAGTTTTTGTTCCAAAAATATGATAAATTTTCCCAGAAAAATTGTCAAGGAACCCTAACTCAAAAAGTAATGAGATATTTGGGCCCTTTAAGGACTCCACATCTACACGATAGTAGAGTTACATAAAAAGCATGTAGTAAAATGAGATTGTACAAGAGCCAAAAATATTTAGGCCTCAATTGGTGTATTGTACTATATACTATAAGAATCATTGTATAGTATAGTATATATATAGGATAAGCTCGTATACTATATTATGTTTGGTTTATTATTGTATAAGATAAAGATTTGTGTAAAATTATCATATCTTTTGTTTGTTGTCAAGTTATATAAGAATGCATAGGTTTAAGAAATAATTAAATTGACAAAAATAATCTAGGATATCAAGAGCCAATAACATGATCCTAAATGAATTTGAAGCACATAATTAGACCAAAATGCCTTCCAATGATTAATGTCTTTAAAAAATATGATAATATAAATTAAAGATTTACACTATGATAACAAAATTGTATAACATGTTTCACCAACATACACAAACACATATGTATGAGTGAATGTATGTATAATGCAATTGTAAAAAATTTACAATAAATCAATTTAAGCATATTAAGTTCAACAAATACCATGTATGAATATAAAGAAAGAGAGAGAGAGAGAAAGAGAGGGCATAAAAGCATTCTTTTAATTTTAATAATTTAAGATTTATCTTAACAAAAGAGAGAGTCATGAGGATATAAAAGGATTGTTTTTAATTTTAATAATTTAAAATTTATCTTTAACCCTATCCTGTCAACTATTATCCTATCTCCTTTGGAATGGATAGTCTTATAAGGAATTTGACATATAAGAGGAGATTTTTGGATAAATTACACAATCCATTTGAAAGTCTCAAATATAGTAGAGGCCTTGATGGTATAGTTTATTCTATACTATCAAACCTTGATTATGTAGTTTATCCTTTACTATCAAACCTTATATAGTAAGTCAAATGAGGCCTTAGAATATCTAATATACTGGTATCAATGTACATGTCTATAGTTGTAAGGGAGTAATGGTCACAAACTTTGATAAAGTGGTGGAGGGTCTGTAGTATTACTTGTATACTAAAAATAATTATATGTAGAGGGTATTGATTCACACTAATTCCTACATCATTTTATAATTTTTATAAAATAAGATTTTTGTTAATCTAGTTGTTATGTTAAAAATAGTTATAATATTAATCTTACATATGAAAATTTTAACAACAATAAGTATAAACCAAAGAAATATTTAATTTTTTTCTCATGTTTAAAAAATATACTTTATGTCTATTTTAGAATACATTGATAGAATATCAAATTATATCTTATGGATATAAAATTTTACAAATATGATTTATATGGTTGGTATTTGAAACTTAACGATTAATTTTATGAGAAATTTATTATATAATTATACAATAATGTAAATGTATGTGTAAAATTAGATTATGTCAATTAAGATTATATGTATGTGTATCCAAACTAATGAAAAATCACTTTCAATAACTTAAATAAGTAAACATATAAAGCAAGGAAGTTAGAAATTTGTTCCAAGTGTTGTGCCACAAAACACAGGATATGATCAATCCAATCTTTATATATCTCACTCACTCTCTCTTACTTGCTCTCACCATCTTGCCAAGGCATGATACACAAAGAAAATGGAAAACTTATGTAATTGTACTAACCCATACATATACATATAGATCATGTATGTGTTATATCCATGTTGGCAATCTCATAAATTTTCAGTATGATCAATTGCAGTAGTGAGATGAGAATGATAAGAAGCTGGGTGGATAGTGGTAGTTTCCTCAACCCTAGCAACCTTTGGTGTCACATGGGTTGTTTTCATCTCATGATTCAATCTTTTGTTCAAACCAAATTAGCTAGTCCCTATTAGAATCTAATTCAAAAATTTTAATAGTCATGAGTTAAGTTCACTAATTCAGGCACTACAATAATTAGGAATTACTTCCATAATACAACGCACAATTTATTTACTCTAGACTTATGACTTTCTAGTTTCTAATTCATAAATGTTACAATTTTAGAGTTTTCTTATGAGTACTATATAAACAAAGGCTATATGAGTCCATTATATGAATATGGTCAGGATTCATACTTTAGAATAAATACAGACCATTTTCCTTCACTTTCTCTTTTGCTGCTCTTTTGTTTTTGAACTTTTAGAACTATACCTAAACTTTTTTCTAGCATTGGTATCAGAGTAAGGGTCTTTGACCCACCTTTGTTTAAAACCCTATGGCTTCCCCTTCAAATGCCTATGCCCTTTTTCAAAACTCCTTAATTAGAGTTCCTACCTTTGATGATGAATACTATGACTATTGGAGTAGCCAAATAAGGAGTTTCTTCATTTCTCAAGATCTTTAGGATGTTGTTGAAGAAGGCTATCAAGAACATCCATAACCAATTGCTTTGACAAGAAATCAATTGAAGCGATACAAAGAAACTATGAAGAAAGATGTAAGTGCTCTTTGTTATATACAATAAGCCTTAACAAGGCCATTTCTCCAAGAATTCTTGGCATTCAATAGTCAAAACAAGCTTAGGAGATTCTATAGAATGAAAATAAAGGCACGGAGAAAGTCATTTCTATCAAGTTGCATAAACTTTTGGAAGGATTTTGAGTAGTTATCTACAAAAGAAGGTGAGAAGGTATCTGATTTCTCCATTAGAATGGCTAAGATTGTTAATCAAATTAGAAGTTATGGAGATACTATTCAAGAAAAGAAAATTGTTGAGAAAGTACTTAGAAGTTTGCCACAAAAATTTGATTACATTGTTATTGTTCTAGAAGAATCCAAAGGTCTTTCTTTGTATACTATGCATGAATCAACAAATTCTCTTGAAGCACATGAGAAAAGAATGGGTAGATTTTCATATCAGCCATTTGAGCAAGCTTTTCAATCAAAAGTAAATCTTTCTGAAAAGAAAGATGAGGATGAGAAAAGGAAGAAGAATCAACCACAAAAGAAAGTAGGAAGATCAAATTGAGGTCATGTAAAGGAAGATCAAGCCAAGAAAGATCTGGAGACAATGACAAAACCACTTCTTAAAACTCTATTTGCAAGAAAGATAACCATGACAATAGTAATTGTTGGTTTAGACTATGTACCAATTGTAGTAATTCTAATCTCATGGTGGTAGATTGTCCAAAGAAGGAGAAGGGTGAAGCTCATTTTTCAAAATATATGGAAGGCACATTAGAGTATATTTTCTATGTGTCATGCACCGTAAAAGAAGAAGAAGGGGTCTTATATGTTGATAGTGGTTGCAATAGTCATATGATAGGAATTAAGGAGATTTTTGTCTCTTTGGATGAGAAATTCAAGTCTAAAATAAAGCTTAGAGATGGCAAGTTTGTGGATGTAACAAGTGAAGGTGTAATTGTTATCCAAACTAAAAGAGGTAATCCAAAACATATCAAGGATGTTCTTTATATTCCTTTATTATCTCAAAATTTCTTAAGTGTTGGCTAACTTGTACAAGATGGATATGAAGTAAAATTTAATGAAAAGGGATGCATGGTAGTTAATAAAAAATAGAACTAGCTAGTGGCTATTAGTATAAATGACTTCAAACAAGGTTTTTCCACTATCCATGAGGCGAGAAGGAGGTTTTTCTCTCAAAGCTCTAGATATGAACGAGTCTTTGCTATGGCATTATAGATAATGGCCACTTGAATTATCAAAGTTTGAAGGAGCTACAGTAAAAGGAGATGGTGATTAGTCTTCCCTTAATAAACATTAGTCATCATGTATGTGAAAGATGTATCTATGGCAAGATGCATAGATTATCTTTTCCAACTTCATCTTGAAGAGCCAAAGATCTTTAGGGACCTACAAGAACTCCCTCACTTGGTGATAAGAGGTATTTCTCACTCTTTGTAGATGACTATTCTAAAATGATGTAGGTTTATTTTCTTGAGCAGAAATTAGATGCTTGCTCAAAGTTTTTAGAGTTGATGGCTCTAGTAGAGAGACAAAGTAGGCTAAAGATCAAAATGTTAAGAATTGATCATAGTGGAGAGCTCATTTACAAGCCTTTCATGGATTATTACAAAGCAAAAGGCATTCAAAGGCAACTTTCTATTAGTAGAAGTTTGCAATAGAATGGCGCGGTTGAGACGAAGAATAGAAGCATTGCTAAAATAGCAAGGAGTATGATGAAAGCCAAAGGGCTTCCTAGCAACTACTGGGTTGAGGCTACTAATTGATGTGTTGCAAACTTGTTGCATGTTTTAAAAGTACCGCAAGCGCACGGTGTAGTTGTAACAAAGAACCGGTGAGTACGGGTCGATTCCTCAGGAAAGTTTTGCTTCTTTTTAATTACCAAAACATTTGCAATTCAACTATCCAGACAGATTAAAAC
>JANHAO010000013.1:0-72835 GCA_026873985.1 Saraca asoca
TAAAAAATATTATATTTATTTATAAATATATATATTATAATTATTATTTTTTCATATAAAAATAAGTATTCATAATATTAAATAACATGACATAATAAATAATAAGTTGGAATCGAGCTTGACACGTTTGTTGAAATAGAGAATGCATGTCTGAACTTTTTAAATTACGAACATGACTACTGAATCGAGCTTGACACGGGTGTCGAAATAGGGAACGAGTGTCTGAACTTTTTGAAATTACGGACACGGACACGGCCCCGACACGTTTCGTGTCGATGTCGATGAGTGTGGTGTCAGAAACGTTTCCGACACGTGGACACGGTTGTTATATGAAGTGTCGGTGTATCGTAGGCCGCAATCAATTGTAAATTTAAAAATAGATGCAGCCATAATTATTTTAAAAATCTTAAAGCATTTGTAAATATTGTTTTTTTAGAATGAATGACAAGTTATTTAATATGTACGAAATATTATAAATTTGAATTGAAGATATTAAAAGAAGTTTCAAGATAATATTAAGTGCTATTGTAACAGTAATGGGATGACAACATTTCTTAATATTATGTTTTTTTTTTTTACCTTATATTTGGATAAGTGAAAAATTAATAAAAAGAAAAGAAAATTTCAAAAATTAGTGAGAAAAGAAAATATAAAGAAGGAAAAATTTGACAACTTATGATTGAGAGAAGATGAAACTTCATATTTCAACTATTTATTTTCTTTCGTTTTTTGCATTTAAATTAAAATAAGGAATTTTTCAAATTTCAAAATTTTTTCCGCCTCATGTTCTTTCCATAAATTCAAACAAAGGCTAAGTTTGAGGAATTGGACTAAAAAAATTCACTCATAATTTATGGAATAAAATTTGTTTTGTGATCATTCTAAAAAAAAAATTACACTTTATTTATTTGTAGTATGATTTTATTTTTAATGTGTCAACTTATAATTTAAAATATAAAAAAGGAGAATTTATAATTTTTATCATTAATACTTTACTTATTTATAATTATTTTTCATCCAAATTTAAAAAAATTATCACATGCCCGCTTTTTTCTTTAATTAAACTAAAGCTCTGTATCCCAAAATTCTCCATTATTAAATTCATCATTTTCAAACTTAAAATTATTATTTTTTTCTATTTTAAATTTTAATTTTTTTATTCATGTCTACGTTGAAATTGGTTCATGATTTCTATATAATAATTTATTTTATTTATTATTATCAATATAGCCTACAAATTTTGCTATTTTAAACAATTTTATCGAAACAATAGAATATAAATTGTGTTTATAATGACATCAGATATTTCAATTTGAAAAAGTAACTATCCACCATCATCTTCAAATATTTGAGTTTGAAAAGAAAATTTGATACTAAATTTCATTTTTTTTTTAACTTTTCTTTGTCCTCCCCTCATTGATGCCTCCTCTTTCTTCCTATTACTGATCCACTTGACTAAAGATGTTAAACGGATCAGTCTGTACGGAGTGGGCTTGATCCACGAGGATGCGGGCTTAAATGGATTTGATTCGTTTAGGCCTGTATTTAAACGGATCAACTATTACAATTATTACTTGATCTAGTCCGTAAAAAAATATAGATCAATCCGCTTGGTCTGTGAACTTGAGGTTAATTTGACACTAAATTGATCGATTCACACAAATTCACATTGGTCCACATAAAGATGGGCCTAAACGGGTTGATCTATTCCATTTAGACCCGTATTTAAACGAATCAATTATTATTTGATCCAATTCATAAAAAAATATGGATCAAGTTAAGGTGATAGACTTTTGGTCTGTTTAGCATAAGTACACTTAACCTCAGACTACTTTGTCGGAAAGAAAATAATCAAATATAGAAAATGTCTTTTGTTAATTGCCCAAAATACATACTTTTGCCACCAAACCACAAGTAGGACAGTATATGTGCAAACCCTAAAAAATCATTTATGCACAGGTTTTGGATAACTATTATTAATCGACTGATTACAACACTTTTTTCACTTTTTGGTTCATAAAAAGTTATTTTGTTGAAAGACGACGGACAACACAAGCACGCTGTCAAACGTATTTTTTAAGACTCTGTTCATTGTGGTACAGTGTCTATGTGGACATTCTGTCTTCACCATTTCGGATCAACTGTCTGGTTTTGAAGTTAAAAGTCAATGGTTGCAAAAGAACTAGTAGTATAAGAAAATAGGCTGTCCCGTTGTAAACGGGGGCAACTACGGAATCTTCCTCAGATATTAGGAATCGGAAGTTCAGTCACCCAGTTTTTAAAATTGAAGCCTTTACTATTATCTACTGAGTAGAGACCTGCTGCGAACTAAATCGTCTTGTGAAAATGAAGATTTTATAAGCCACAGTCTGTTCTTCTTCCTTTACACAAATATATAGATCGATTTCAATCTGTCGTTTCATCTTCTACACTTCTCCTAAGGTGATTTTTGCCACTATTTTTTCCCCTATGCTTATTGAATTTATCATGGATGCCAACTTGAGTTAAAATTTTCCTCTTGTCTGTTGTTTGGGGGAAGGATGGGCTGGTTATTTGAGCACCCGAATGCTTATTTTTGTTTGATGGTGACATTTTAGTTGGAAATTTTAGTTTTTTATGGTTTTTCTTTCTTAATTTTGCTATAGAATATTGGGAGGGTAGTTGTTAATTAAGCTGCTTTGCGGAGTTAAAAAGTTCTTGAATTTTGCAATGTTATTGTTGTCAAATGTCAATCAATTTCTTATTGGTATTTTGTGCTTTTCAGATGATGGGTGGGATGAAAAACTCAAAATTGCTCCTTTTGGCCTTTCTTCTTCCGGTCATAGCAAACTTTCAGCAAGCCACGTCAGATGAACATCAGCCAATTTCCAGAATTGCTATTCATAAGACAGTATTTGCTATTGATGAACAAGCATACATCATAGCCACTCCTAATGTCCTTGGATCCACAGTAAGTTTTAGTCCATAGTTGCATTATTGCAAAGTTGAGATTTTAGAACGATTTAAGATAGGTCACTTATTTTGCCTTGTAAGCTTTCACTCATGTCACAGTATAATTCAAACTAGCTCTACTTGTTCAAATTTTTTTATGCATTGAATCACAGTTTGTCCACAATATTAAGTATAACTGGCATTTTTCTTTTAGAAATCGCTCTCCCATTTATTTATGGCTTGTTTGTATAGCAGTGGGAAGTCAATCAATTATGTGGTGAAAACCTGGTGGATTTATATCTTGTGTCTCCGTTGGAATTTTCAACACAGAATTGATTTCCACTGCTATCATACCAAATTGGCACTTAATCTCGTGCTTCTATATATCTTTTCTAGTCTGGCTGCCTAAAATGAAACAGCAAAATCTGATGCAGAGATAATTATTTTTTCACTGTTAAAGGGACAAAATACAGAATGGGTTACACTGGAATATAGTAATCCAAAACCATCAAATGATGATTGGATTGGAGTATTTTCTCCTGCAAACTTCAGGTAGACTACATATGATGACCTTATTCATTTACCATTCTAAATAACAAATCAAAAGTTCTGTTGCGTTAACTCAGAATACTTCTTTTTCACAATGTGCAGTGCTTCTACCTGCCCTGCTGAAAACATATGGGTGACTCCTCCACTCTTGTGTACTGCACCTATCAAGGTTCATATGCCACATCTTTGCTGGAAAGACCTTGTATATCTTTCTTCAAGTTAAATGAGGGTCATGGTTCAGTATTAAACTATTTTTTCTACCCATTTTTTTGCAGTATCAGTTTGCAAATTACTCGAGTCATGGGTACAAAAATACAGGAAATGGTTTCTTGAAGCTACAGTTGATTAATCAGAGATCAGATTTCTCCTTTGCTCTGTTCAGTGGTGGATTATCAAATGTATGCCTTCATATTCTGCCCAATAGTCTGTGTGTTTATGCCATTTTGTAGTATATTTGGCATTTAAATTAACACTCATGCACTTTCATATTTACTTGTATCATTTTCCTCCCTATCATTTCTTGATTATATATAGACCTTTGACTGCTTAGGAACTTCCACAAACAGTATGTCATGTTCTTCATGCTTGATTGCAGAAATTTGTTGAAGAAAAACATTAATGTCAAAAGTCAGCCATAAGTATTCGCTATAGTAATTCTTTTTTGCATCATTTTTTAACTCCTTATGAATAGATATATACTTCAAAACCATCCAAGGCTACTATATCTGTGGCTATCTATAACCCATTCACATTTTCTTTTAATTGTATAGGTAATGCTCGAGAGTCCAGAAATTTTATTTCATTCTACAACTCCTTTCTTCCTTTCTTCTTTTCCATAATTTGTTTATTTATAAACTTTCGTATGTTTACAGCCAAAGCTAGTTGCAGTGTCAAATAAAGTAGCTTTTGCCAATCCAAATGCCCCAGTATATCCTCGATTGGCACAAGGGAAAACATGGGATGAAGTAAGTGTTTAGTTCTTAATTAATGTTTTAATCTCAAAAACTGCATTTATTTCTCCTGCATTGATATTCTCATTAAATAGAAATGCTTCCCATGTTTATTAAATTGTAGCTTTATATATTCAGTGAATGTATGTTTGTATACATCTCGCTGTGTTAAGAATGTCTGAAAGTTCATTGTAAGATTATTTACATCCTTAAATTTTTTATCAGATGACTGTAACATGGACGAGTGGATATGGTATCGGTAAAGCTGAACCTTTTGTTGAATGGGGTCCAAAAGGAGGAAACCAAGTGAGATCTCCTGCTGGGACTCTGACTTTTGATCGCAACACCATGTGTGGTATGTGACTCTTCTCTTTCCTTTTACTTGTGACTGGTATCTCATAAGAGAGTCTCATCAAAGTGATTTTAGGATGGTAAACCTTCTCTATCTTGATAATATAATGCTATGCAAACATTCACTAAGATGGAAGGGCTGGTGTAGATGAAAAAAAAAATGGGACATGACTAATTTATTTCTTTAATTTTGATCTGCCTAAGATCAGCCAGACAGCCACAAATTGTTACATAGCTCAAATTCTGATTAATTTATTATATCAAAATTTGTTATCTGTGATGGCACATTGTTTATTATCATTGTTTCTGCTGTTTTATTTTTTGTTGGAAGAACTCTTGCATGTTTTCATATATAGTCATCTGCCTTCGATTATGATTTTGTCGATTTAATATATTGTCACTATATATATAGGTGCGCCAGCAAGGACTGTGGGATGGCGTGATCCTGGGTACATCCACACCAGTTTTCTGAAGGAGTTATGGCCCAACAAAGAGTATGTTTTGTCCTATTCTAACATTGTGAAATTTCTTGTGCAAAGCAGTTGTAAAGGTTGCTACTAAAGATATCATTTTTTTCCCCTACATGTCGAAATATGAAACCAACCTCTATGTTCTTGATACTTATGGTGTGAAGGACAACATTGAATGTTTATCAGCTGCAGTTCAATGTACAAGACCCAACTTTCATTTTCTGTTTACCTTTTTGCAGGTACACATACAAGCCAGGGCATAGATTAAACAATGGTACAATAATTTGGAGTCAAGAATACCATTTTAAAGCATCTCCTTATCCAGGCCAAAATTCTGTACAACGTGTAGTCATATTTGGAGACATGGGAAAGGTTTGTTTTATTTTTTTAGTGGAAGTTTGGAACTTTTTTACCTAGACTTTCACATTGTTTGTGAAGATTCAAGATACGCTTGTACAAGGATGTTATGCATGTTTATAAGAATAAGATTGATCAGGGTTGTTTGAATTGCTCTAACATAATATTTTCTGAGCATAAAATTTCAGTTACATTATGATGACTTGCTGCTTTTTCTTTTTTTACTAAAATGAATTCCTTCATTGTTCCTTTTCTACTTATAAGTGGTGCTGTTTTAGGATGCTAATATTCTATACCAAGAAGAGGTGTCAATATTGTTATTTATCATTAAATTCAATCCATAAAAAATATGGTTTCTCAAGTTTTCGTTTGATTTTTCCGCCATTAGGCAGAAGCTGATGGTTCCAATGAATATAACAATTTCGAGCCTGCATCCCTCAACACTACTAAACAGCTTATTCAAGACTTGACGAACATAGATATAGTTTTCCACATTGGTGATTTATGCTATGCAAATGGATACCTTTCACAGTGGGATCAGTTCACAGCTCAGGTTGAGCCAATTGCATCAACTGTTCCTTACATGACAGCAAGGTTTTTCATGCTATGCATGTATTTCCTTTTCTTAAATGTTAACATTTGCTCTGGCTTCTCTTAATTTCTGTTTCACATGTTATCCCTCCAGTGGCAACCACGAGCGTGACTGGCCTGGAACGGGATCATTCTATGGGAACTTGGATTCAGGGGGAGAGTGTGGTGTATTGTCTGAGACAATGTTTTATGTTCCTGCTGAGAACCGGGCAAAATTTTGGTATGATGCCTTTATAATGTCAACTTTCCTCATAGCTATTTTATAAAATGATATGTTGCTAACTAAATTCACTTCTACAACATTCATGTTGATGTAGTTCATGGGTACTTTGTTAAAAATTTGTTTGAATATCTTGTTTTGCATTGCTAGATGCCTTCCATGGCTGAAAACCAACCCAAAATATACCTATATATTGTTCTCTCTATTGTTATTTGATCTGAATATTATTTTCCTTTTTGCAGGTACTCCGTTGACTATGGCATGTTCAGATTCTGCATAGCCAATACAGAACTTGACTGGAGAGAGGGAACAGAGCAGTATAAATTCATTGAGCATTGCCTAGCATCAGTTGACAGACAAAAACAACCATGGCTGATTTTTCTCGCACATCGGGTATTGGGTTATTCATCTGCGGATTTTTACGTGGCAGAAGGCTCTTTCGAGGAACCAATGGGAAGGGAGGACCTTCAAATTCTGTGGCAAAAGTACAAGGTTGACATAGCTATGTATGGGCATGTCCATAGTTATGAAAGAACATGCCCCATATACCAGGTATTTCCCTAACTTCGGACAAATTTGTACTTTGTTCATTTATCCTTTTTGCATTTATCTGAATGTTGAGGCATGAAAATAACCTTAAGTTAGGCCTGAAAAAAAAAAAATATCTTCTCTCATTCAAACAATGAAGTTGCTCATTGAGAACATATATCAGTTTCCACTGGTTGAATTTACTAGATAAAAATATCTATTTTTTTTTTTTAATTTTTGGTATTACAGTAAGGGGTTCTTGAACATGGCCACTAGTCTACTTTCTGGAGCAGTCCAAATAGGTTTATCTTTGTATTATTTAACATGCACAGTAACTGTCACGTTTTTGCCTCTTCAGAATATCTGCACCAATCAAGAGAAGCACAATTACAAAGGCCCGTTGAACGGGACAATACACGTGGTGGTGGGGGGAGGAGGAGCAGCTCTTGCCCAATTTGCTGCCATAAATACCAAATGGAGTCTCGTTAAAGACCATGATTTTGGATTTGTCAAACTTACTGCATTTGATCACTCGAATCTGTTGTTCGAGTACAAGAAGAGCAGCAATGGACAAGTTTACGACTCTTTCAGAATATCCAGGGACTACAGAGACATCTTGGCTTGCGCAGTTGATAGTTGTCCACAAACAACATTAGCATCTTAATTTGTAAGGAAAACTGGTTGAATTTTCTTGTTGAATAAAAAAGCTCCACGTGATCATATTCTGGTAATAGTATAGCTGCTAGCTGAGTGTTCTTAATCTGCTGCTAATTTGCAAAATGAATGAAGTGTGAGAGAGGTTGCAAGCTTTGTGAATGTACAAATCAGACAAAATGGCCAGAGGTTTGTGAATTAACAAGGTCGTCATTTACTTGAAATCCGAAGCTCAAACTAGGGCATCATCATTTTGATGATATGGACAAAATGATTATTCTTGCAAGGCTTTAAGAATTTTGTTGTTGAATGCTAGAAACCTTCAGTAATCTGTCATAAGAGCAAAATCTATGGAGATTTTTGTCGTCAGGTTTATAAACGTTAATTAAGCTTTTACTCGAACAAAGCTTCTATCCTGATCTAGAATAAACTTCAATGACTGACTTTGAGGTTCATAGAAATGATAGACTTCTTTTTTTGTTTTTGAATAAATAGGACTTTCATTTTGAACTTTAATTACCATTAACTCCTGGTACTTTTAATTATTATATGTTTTCTTTATATTTATTTAAGATATAGCAAAATCGTTTCTTTTATTATATAGCATAATATAATATATATATATATATGTGTGTGTGTGTGTGTGTGTGTGTGTGTGTGTGTGTAAAACTATCCAATTTTATCAAATTGTAAGAAAATTACTTCCTCCATTTCTTTTCCTCTGTAATTTCAGGTAAATGTACAAAGTAAATATACAAATATTAATAAAATTATTAAATAATTTCAATATTAAAAGAAGATGGTTAGATTTTATTGCTTAATCCTTTATTAAAATCAATGAATATATAGAATAGTTGATCATTTATTAAAGATAACAGGAATAAAATTAAAAATAATAAATACATTCTTAATTTTTAAAATAATAGATAAAAAAGAAAAAAATTCAAAACTACAGATGAAAAAGAATGAAGTGCAATTTATTGTTCTGGTATTATTTCTTATTTTGAATTTTGAGATCTGAAGTTTGGATCTCCATAACACTGAAATCTGCTGCCAGGAAGTAGGAAGCCATCTAGATTCTGAGCCAACGATTTACGAAGGAACAGTTTGAGTTCTGTTTCTGTTACTCAAAAAAGAGTGTGAAGTGTAATTTCCAAAATTCAGGTGTAAATATTTGCTGATCAAGGACTTAATGTGCATATAAGAAAAATCAATTTCTCCAAATGCGACAAACAAAGAAAACAGGGGTAGTATGTCAATTTCCCAACACATCATGGGTGAATATACCGAGTGACTATTTTGCTAACACTAAAAAGGTCCACACCTTGAGCATTTTAGCATTAGCATGAGACAGAGATAAAGCATGAGACAGAGATAAAGAAGATGGCTTTGAGCGTAGCTTCTACACTGTGCTTTGCCCCTTCCACTTCTGACTCTTGCACCCAAATTTCTTCTCTTTCTTCAGTATTTGGCGTGTATTCCTTGTGCTTCTCACGCAGCCGCCCAAGTGTTACCCAATACAAACAATCTCTCCCATTTCCTTCGGTAAACAAAAAGGTCACGACTTTAACACTTTCATCTCCAAAAAGGCTAATTATTAGAGCCTCTGAGTACAAATTTCCTGACCCAATTCCGGAATTCGCTGAAGCTGTAAGTTTTTTCTTTTAAATTTCCAGTCTGTCTCCTTGTTAATTGAGAAAATGTCTTCATTTTCACCCTCTTATGTTGGTTTCAGGAGACGGAGAAGTTCAGGGACCATCTTCTTAAGAGGCTTACAAAGAAAGATGTCTATGGGGAATCAGTTGAAGAAGTTGTTGAACTTTGCACAGAGGTGATTTTGCTACTTGTTTCTCTGCTCCTTTGTTTTCAATATATGCAAAATTTCTCTTTTTAGATAATTTACTTGACCAAAACTAGCACTTGTTTACGTTTTGCATCAATCTGCAATTTTCCGCACCACGGCGAGAGTCGCAACCGTAACCACATTGTAAATCTTGGTTTGGTTGATTTTAGCTTTAGCAACAATTTTTCTGTTTCATAAGCATATTTTGTCTGGTTCATGTTGATTTATGTGATGTGAAGAGATGTTTTGGCTAAAGGGAGTAAGGTGTCCTTAGGATAGGGAGTGAAAGAGAGGCTAATGATTGGAGAGCCTGTTAAGTATTTGTCTGATTTCGTAGTGTGTTAAACTCCATTAGAAGCATCCACTTTTGTTAATGTAAGTTAATGAATTTGGAAGGAATCATGGCTGTGTTGAAGACATGTATAATACTCACATTGAGCTAGCTGTTGAGGTCCTTTAGAATAATTTGTATCAGATAATACTGTCTGACAGGGTTTTGTGCTAGTTTGATTTGCAAGATAGCTTGCACATTTTGGCATCCTTGGACATTGGGGACTGTATAAAGTTATAAATCTAAGAACTGAGTTAGAATTATGCAAAAACATGAATTAAAATTAGAAGTAAAAAATTCCCGGATATTTCATAACTAGAATAAATAAAAGGAAACAATAGTCTGAGGTTGCACCTTTTTATGTATTTTGGTTGTTCAAAAGGTAAAATTTGAAAATATCTGTCTAATTGATCGAAAAACCAAACAAGTTTGACTGTGTCACACAATCCTTCAAATGCAATCTGTTTCACTCCCATTTTGACATAGAATGATTCTAATTAATGGAAGAAGATTCACAAGTATTTTTATTCTGTTCAGATTTAATTTGTACATCACTGTTATTTGTTAAATAGAGTTAGGGTCCTTACCTTTTTGGTTGTCAACTCTCTGATTATACATTTGAACAGATTTTCAGTACTTTCTTACATTCTGAGTATGGAGGTCCTGGGACACTCTTGGTGATACCTTTCATTGACATGGCAGATGCCGTAAAAGAACGAGGATTGCCAGGAGCGCCAGCTGCGCGCGTTGCTATCAAGTGGGCTGAAAACCATGTTGACAAGGACTGGAAACAATGGAATGATGGTGATAGCAAGTAGCAACTGATAGAGTACTTCTTTTGTATGTCAGTTCTTGTATAAGGTTGTGGGAGCTGATCAAGCAATATTGAAGTAAATTTACATATCTCCTCTTGATGTGAACAAGTATGAGAAATTTTGTAGGATAGTTGTAGTCAGAAAATATTTAGAGGCATTACTATTTGCTTATGAACAATTGAACATGAAGCATTGAATATTAACATTCTTGAATTCTTGAAGCGGTAGTTCCTGTTTCACTTTGGTCATGAACTTTCAAATTCCATGCTGTGTGCTGCTTCAAATGTTACAAATTCATGCATAAATATTTTTCCAGGGCGGTTCTTCCAAGTATGCATGAAAACATGGTTGCAAGAAGTACCAGGGAAAATTCAGGACATTGCACCCGATGTAAACTTATGACTCGGTGTTGCTTTCATTCTCGAACACTACAGCAGTTTCATGTGAAATTTATCTTTTCTGCAACTGTAGTTAGTGAAATAAAATAGCATCGTGCCTCAAGCTTATATAACAGTGGTTGCTCCCTATAGATCTATACTATCTAATCATGTCAATTTCATTTTTTTCCCGACCATGCATCTACCTGCATATTGAATGAAGAAGAAAATAATAGTATCAATCTTTTAAAGAATCCGATGTGGGACATTTTTCACTACAAATAGTTAAGGGAAGGTAGGATTTGAGTCGAACTGTCAAAAGGAAGGTGAATTCATGGGATTTACAAACAAATGCCGGAGGCCATTGGTGTGAGTAAGCATTGAGAACAATCGAGAGACAAAATAAATTGCATGAAAGCAAAAACTGCATCGAGGTGTCGTGGTGTAGTTGGTTATCACGTCAGTCTAACACACTGAAGGTCTCCGGTTCAAGTCCGGGCGACGCCATGGCATTTTGTTTTAATACGCAGTTGACTTAGCACAGCTGACTGCGATAGTACCATCCTCACCACAATCCTTTTACCGCATTTTTTTTTTCATATGGTAGCAAGACTAATATTATGATTATTCATTAATCCGAGAAAATTGTTTTCTAAAAAAAAGTTAAAAAGTTATATAAGGACTTAAAAGTTAATGTAATATAATTTAAGTTGATAATAATTAATTTGATACATTGCAAAAAAAATTGTGATTTTGGACAAAAATTTTCATTGGAGATTATGATATTTTTAATGAAACATGATCATCAATTAAATCATCATCGAAAAATTTTTCAACAGATTTTAAGAGGCAGTTTTTTTTATAATTTTTTTCTTTTTTCTGTTGAAAGATTTGTTGAAAATTTGTAGGAAAATTCATCCTAAATTTTGTTAGAAATTCTGTTGTAAAAGCCGTCAGAAGTTTATGTTTTTCTTAAAAATTATTAATTTTTAAAATTCTAATTGATATGTTTTTTGAAATTTTATTTTTAATTAATTTTAATATTTTTTAATTTTAGTTTTTAAAAATTAATATTTATTTAATAATTAAAAATTAAACAAACGACATATATGTATAATTATGAATATATAGAATTAGTCATATAATTCATAAATTGTATTAATTTATGATGTATGAAATATATTATTCAAATAAAATATATAAAATAACTATATCCTAAGATCAAAGAGAAACTTATCAATCTCTTAATCCCAGGTAGCATTCTGCTATTATTGACTAATGGATTATCCAATACTTTTAGTTGATGGTGGTCAAACCAACTGTAACAGTAGCTGTAGTGGCTGCAATAACAATGTACACATGTAAGTGGGGGTTGCTGATATTAGACACGGGGTTGGTTGTAGCCATATAGATGAGGATGAGGTGGAAGGGGAGGCGACAAATGCCTCCGTTTAAGAGTAAATAACATACATCTGGTACTACATCTCGATAACAATGTACATAAGTTGTTGCAGTGCACTAGATAACACGTTATTGGAGTAAGATGCAGCGACTGATGTAGCCATCCTTACGTTAGCCTCAGACTCTAACCTATAAACCCATCCTTTCTTGGTCCCCACGGTGTCCACCCACAAATCATGATCAGATGGCTAGGCCACTTCACCAATCTTCTTCTTGGACTCCTCAAGACTTTTCTGCGCCTAAATTTGTGCCAAGTCCTCCTACAAATTAAAACAATTAATTATTTAATATTATAAATGTAATATTTTTACTACCAAACATACAACACATTAATAATAAAAATGCAAATTAAAAGAAGTTATTTACATAGGATTATACAACTTGAGGCAAAAACTATTGGTTGTCCCTATGAATGTAGGTGCGACACAACAAACTATTTATGAAAGGCTTAACCCTTGTCTTAGTTATCTACACAGTGTGAAAAATTTTATGGACAATTAGATTGTGATATGAACATGATTACAACAATGTAAATTATACAAATAACATTGAGTTCAAATAATATTATCATTTACAGCCGATGCTTTGTTATGGGGATGGATCTACTAGTGTGCAGGGAGGAACCCTGTCTAGCTAGATCTGAGACTTTTGTCCTTTTATTTTGCACAAACTTGAATTTAAGGTTCTCTCAGTACTTGAAAAGTCCCTCCCATTCTTTGTCTTTGATCCAACCGATTAAGTAGGCTTTTTCTTCAGCACCTCATCTATGATATCCTTCATTTTGTTGGAATTCTTGTGATTGAAGTTCTTCCATATGTCCTTCTTGTAAGAAGAGTTTCACTTCCAATACTTCTACAATTAAAAAACAAGAAAAGCATCAGATAGTTAAAGAACAATTAAAAAAAAGAAATTTAAATTATAAACAAAGTATGAAAACTTTACCCCAGACTCCACATATTGCATCTTGCGGGTAGGTTGTCATGCCCTGATTCCCTACATGTGACCGGTGTAGAAATACACCTAAGGGTAGCTTCTTACTAGTCTGAACCACACAGTAAGACTCTTAATGTTACACATTTTTCTAGTGGAAAGTGACTTGATGATGGACATATTTAGTAAAATTCTTATTCATATTTCTAACAAAAGTCCAGTAAAATCTCCTCTATTTTTTAGACCTTAAGCTATAAGCTAGTACAATAACTGAAGGCCACACGCCCTTCTCAAAACCTGTATAAATAATGAAATGTAACACAATGCCAGATACATCAATATTCATAATCCACTGGGCAACATCTAACGATGCATATGAGAAGACTCAACTTAATCAACTACCAAAATATCTCTATCAAAATGTCTCCATGCTCCAAAAATGTGGCCTACCCAGTCAAGGAAATGGCTTAGGTCAAGGTGGAAGAGAAGGGACAGTACGGGTAGCCTCACTTTGAAAAATATTTAAAAAAACAGAATGAGTTTGTTAGAAACCCAATAAATGAATAATTCACTAGGAAATGATGGTTAATCACAAATATAATCAAATGAAATCCAATATAAACATATATACATGCACTCATTTATGAAACATATTTCTAACTGATAATTTTAGTCTCAAAACCATTAAAACTCAAAATCCATAATTCATCAAATCTAAGGTTACCATTAGAACAATTGAAGAAGTCATTTCAATAAATATCACAAAAATAAGTTTTACATCTAATATGGGGGTTATAACTGGAATTGAGCATATTTTTACATTTTAATGTTTTCTCAAACATATAAAATAAGAGACTCGATATGTGAGTTCAAATATACTCATCAAGATGAAAAGTGGATAAAATATTATACAAGTATCCTAAAAATACAAAATCTCAAAATGTAGTTAAGATCTTATAGCAAGTTCCTATAGACAACCTTACCTAACAGTATTTAGTCACCATCATTCACCTCATCCCTCAAATAGTTATTCTCCCTTTATCCTTTCACCAGTTTCTTTTCTCGGTACAATTCTATTCACAAGTTCACTTAGAGGTATTCTAAGGGAATTCTCCAAGGGTCCAAATTACCATTTCTCAATAATATTCAAAACTTTGCTACTTTGTGAAACAATATTCATGAATAAAAGATGAATGAATCATTTCCAATCATTTCATATATTCAATCATTTGAAAATTTCATGTAGCACATTTGCCAAAAGTTTCAAACAATCCACTACTTCAATATGGCAAGATTTCTAACATCAAACATAGGAAACAAGTTTTCCAAATATAAAATATACATACTATTTACTACAATATACCATTTCACTTTAGAATACAAGAAACTAGTAAAAGTTTAAATTTAATTTGGAGTCATGGTGTATTGAAATTCTTAACTTCAAATAGTAATTAAAGTAAGCTTTTGTATAACAATTAAATAAAAAAGAAGTAAATTATTCACTCACTTGAAAGCTGTCCAAAAATGTATCTATCCCTAGACAAGAGGTCAAGAAATGACTTTGCTTCCCAACCCAAAATATGAATATCAACTTGGAATCCTTTTCTTCAAGCACTTCACAATTTTTCTATAATTTAAACACAAATCAAACAAATTTTAAAATTAACTTCTAACATTTAATATTTGCAATCTAATTTAAACAATTTATTTTGACCAATTATTAATAAGAACTATCCTCCATAACAAAAGGGGTTATAAATTTATACTTATACCTAAGGTTATGGATTCCAGTTAGAAAATTTTCTTCGCTCAAAATCACCTTTTAATATCACCTAAGTATTAATTTAAGGTAAAGGTATGTATTAGAATTTCTATAAAATAGAATCTAAACTTCAAATAAACTTAAAGCATAAATCAACAAATACATACCGGTTGAGAATTTAAGAGAAAAAGAAGGAGAATAGTGGCTCAGTTGGAGCTATAACTACCACATCCAACGACTAGTCATTGGAGTTCTAAAGAAGCAATGGCTCCTTTCCCACTACAGCAGTTGGAAGCTGCTCAATTGTTGTTGATTTTAGTTGTTGGTTGGGGTGGAATGGCTGCTGTTTGGTAAATAGTTCTAATGGTAGAAGGATGGAAGTTTGGTAAAGACAACCGAGCTCTGATAAAGCTTGGAAAATGGCAACAAGGTAGCTAGTTGCTACTCTGTTTCTTAGCCTTTGCTTAAGCCAAACTAAGTGATGGGTGGTGTGCTCACTAAGTAGCGAATGGATGGGCCATTGGCAAGCAAGTAGGGAGCAATCACAAATGAACCGGTGCCAACGTGGTGGCTAATTGCCAGAGCCTTACTGGAATAAGATGCTCTGCTCTATCTTCACTTCATGGTTCTAATCTGTCCAAGCCTGTGAAAAGTGAACAGCTAAGCTAGACGACCACTGATAGTGGTGATTTAAAGAAGAACAATAGCCATAAATGATGAGGAGGGATTGGGAAGAGGATGGAAAAAGAAACTAAAGGCAGCAGTCTGAGGCCCTTTCTCCAGCGACGTAGAAGAAAGAGGAAAAGTAAAGAAAAAAAGAATAAGAAAGGAAAAAAATGTCTGCTGTATGATTTTTATTCATAAATTACATTATTTTGGTCCATAAAAGAAATTGTAAAACACCTTAAATTATACATTTTATTTACAATATTACACATAGGTTAAAATAAGACTAAATTATAATTTATATCTACTTTTTTTTTAACAAATTTAGTATAACAAGTGTCATAAATTCTTCCCCTTCAAAAGAATTCACCCTCAGATTCTATAAACAGGATTACAACTAGGATGGTACAAAATACTTTTACTAACTATTAAAGGTATGGTTTTAACAACGTTGAAATAGAAAGATTCATATCAGTAAATTATTAAAAAAGATAGGGATATTCGTACTTTATGATTGGTTCAAGTTCCCAAGTCATTTCTTCTTTCCCAAGGTTTTCCCATAGGACTTGCACTGGAGGATATTCCTTAAAGTGAAATTTTCTGATTTGTAGTCTATAATAGCTATAGAACGTTCCTCATAATTTAGGTGACTATTTAACTTAATTGGGATTTGCGGAAGGATGTGAGATGGATTTGAGACATGCTTTTTTAACATGGACACATGAAAAATAGGATGAATGCTCTCTAACTCTAGAGGTAAATTTAACTTATAAGCCACGACGCCTATTCTCTTCACTATGGGAAATAGACCTATGTCTTGGGCACTTAGTTTTCCTTTCTTGCCAAATATCACCACACTTTTCATAAGTGATATTTTTAAGAATACTTGATTATCCACTTGGAGCTCTAAATCTCTTTTTCTCCTATTTGCATATGACTTTTGATAACTATGAGCAGTTATCAATTTTTCTCTAATAATCTTGATTTTCTCATTAGCATCTTGAATTAAGTCTGGGCCCAACAGCTTTGTCTTGCTTGCCTCAAACCAATTGATAAGAGATATGCATTTCCTCTCATACAGTGCTTTAGAAGGAGCAACTTAAATTGAAGAATGATAACTATTTTTAGAGGTGAATTCAATCAAAGGTAAATATTGCTTCCAACTATCCACAAATTCCAACACACAAGCTTTAAGCATGTCTTTGAAAACTTGAATTGTCCTTTTAGATTGTTCATCTATTTGAAGGTGAAAAGCTATGTTAAAGTGAAGTTGTAAACCTAAGGCCTCCTGAAATATCTCTAAAATTGAGCTGTAAATTGAGTGCCCTGATCGGAGATGATATATAATGGAACACCATGAAGAGTTACAATCCAATCCAAGTAAGCATACTGAGACTTTAAATAAGTGGTCTTTATCATAAGAAAATGGGCACTCTTTGTCAAACGATCTATGATTACCCATATAGAATCATAGTCATTTGGAGTCTTTGGTAGTCTAGTGAGGAAGTCCATGGTAACTTTCTCCTATTTCCACACAAAAGTATCCAAATTCTGATGCAAACCTGTAGGTCTCTGATGTTTAGTTTTAATTTGTTGACATGTGAGGTATTGAGAAACAAAATATGCTATGTCACATCTCATTCCTTCCCACCAATAGCCTACTTTCAAATCTTGGTACATCTTGTTATTGCCTCAATGCATAGCATAAGAAGAAGACTGGGCTAAATGCATAAGTTGTTATCATAATCCATCAACTTTAGGCATTCGAATTCGACCATGATAAGTCAAGGTTTCTTGTTTATCCCTTGCCAATCCTAAATCGGGCTCTTTCTTTAATCTATCAAGCAACATACTTACATTCTCATCTTGAACCTATGCGGCTAATATTTGGTCAACTAAAGGAAACTATACTTGCACGTGTGCTAAAAGCATCCCAAGATTTGATATTTGCAATTGGATTCACTTGATTTCCATTCTATGTAACTCTTGAATGATTGGTTTTCTTTGCATATTGATATAAGCAAGACTCCCTATTGACTTCCTACTCAATGCCTTACTTGGATGATACAAAATGGAGCAATTGTAATTTTTTACAAGTTCCATCTACCGATGTTGTCTCAAGTTCATGTCTTTCTACTCAAAAATATACTTTAAGCTCTTATAATCAATGTAAATCTCATAGGTCTCTCCATAAAGATAATGCCGCCAAATCTTCAATACAAACACCACCACAGCTATTTCCAAATCATGTATAGGATAATTTTGCTTGTGTTTCTTGAGTTACCACAATGTGCAGGCTATAACTTTGTCGTGTTGCATTAGAACACATCCATGACCTATTTTGGAGGCATCACAATAAACTGTGTACTTGCCACCACTTGTAGGTAAAGCTAACACTGATGCTATGGTCAGACGCTTTTGAGTAATTGAAAACTTGCTTCACACTAATCGAACCATACAAATTTTTAAGTTTTTCTGAGTCAACTTGGTTAAAAGAGCTAAAATTCGAGAGAAATACTACACAAAATGACAATAATACTAGATCGATCCCAAAAAGCTATGCATCTCAATCACTATGCTTCCACTTTCTTGGGGTGATACCTTCTTTGGAAATCACATGTCTCAAAAATGTCACATTGGACAACCAAAACTCACACTTAAAAAATTTAGCATACAATTGATGTTCTTTGAGAGTTTGCAAAACCAACTTGGGATGTTGCTCATGTTCTTGTTCACTATGAGAGTACACTAAGATACAATCAATAAACACGATCACAAATTGATCAAGGGAAGATTTGAAAATTCTATTCATCAAATCCATACAAGCTATAGGAGCATTAGTTAATCTAAAAGGCATCACTAAAAATTTATAGTGACTATACCGAGTGTGAAAAGCATTTATTTGAATGTTTTCCTTCTAAATTCATAACTGATGATAGCCTGAATGCAAATTAATCTTTGACAAGCATTAGGCACCCTAAAGTTAGTCAAAGATGTCATCAATCCTTGGCAATGGATATTTATTTTTCACCATGACTTTATTTAGTTGTTTGTAATCAATACACAGTCTTAAAGTTCTATTCTTCTTTTTCAAGAATAAATCTGGAGCTCTCCATGGTGATGTACTAGTCTGAATGAAACCCTTATCAACCAAATCTTGCAACTGTACTTTCAATTCTTTTCAATTCAGCTGCACCATCCAGTAAAGTGGAATGGAAATGGCATCAGTGTTTGGGGCACTGTTAATATAAAACTTAATTTCTCTCTTTAGTGGCATTCCAAGTAGCTCTTCAGGAAAAACATTAAGGAATTTTTGAACCACCAATACATCTTCCACTTTTTGTTTAAAATGTTATGTGTTCCTAACATATGTTAGATATGCCTCACATCCTTTTTTGATCTTCTTTCTTGCACTCAAAGCAAAATTAAGGTTAATAGAAGCATCATTCCTATCCCCCTGAAGCAAAATGGTCCCTCCATCTGGTATATAAAAACTAATCAACTTATTGTGACAATCCACACATGCGTTATGTGTTGATAATGAATCCATACCCATGATAACATCAAAATGAACCATATCTAATATAATCAAATTAGCTAGTAAAATAGTTCCATTTACATCAATTTCACAAGAAGATATCATATCACAAGCAGTTAATATTTGATCCAAAGGAGTAGATATTAACAACTATGATGCCAAAAAGAGTCAGGGTCGAGCAAGTCATAATACAAGATAAGTGGAAATAAACAAGTGAGTTGTATCTAGATCAAATAACACATCAGCTTGAATAAGTCAACTGATAAAATACCTATAACCACTGCATTAAAAGTTTGGGCATCCTACTTGGTCAAAGCATAAACTCTCGCAGTAGCTCTATGTCTGCTACCACAACCTCTACTGGAAGGACCTCTACCTCCCTTTCTTCCATCGCACTTAGATGGTGGTGGTCTTATAGACACTGTACAATATGATAGACCATTTCCTAATGCACTTATGGTCTTGCTACCACTAGGTAGGGCTGCTTGATATGTATAGTCTCTCATTGTATGACCCACTTGACCACATCTTAAGCAGGCTCTGATTTCCCATCTACAAACCCTTGGATGCACTCTATTATAAGTGTGTCTCTAGTCTAACTAAAGTAAGATAAGTAGAGCTAGATCCCCTATGGCATCGATGACTCATAAAAATAACTCCTACTAACTTCCTACTCTGACTACGCCGATTGAGGGCCCTAGATGAAAACTGTACATCATGCTTCCATGAAGGAGGCACATTAGAAGCTGAAGATGATTGTCATGTGGAATCTTCACTAGTACTTTCATATCTTTATTTCTTTCTTGTACTTCTTTGAGTCTATTTTTCCTTTTTTCTTTATGTAAATCTCACTTCTAATTCTATAGCCCTGTTATAGGCTTATTCATATGTGATCCCCTTAAAAGCCTTAATGACATTAAAGTAATTATCATTAAGGCTATCAAAAAATTTCCTGACCTTATCCCTTTCAGTAGGGATCATATGTCTTGCAAATTGGGATAAGTAGAGAAATTAGGTGGCATACTTAAAAACTAATAATATTTTTTGCTTAAGATCAATAAACTCCTGTAATTTGACATACTACTATCCCTCAAGAAAGAATTGCTATAAAAAAGCCGTGTAAAATGTCTCCAAAGTGTCCCTACCCCTAGGTACTCTACGGCTATTCCAACCCTAAAACTAATCTGTAGCTGATCCATCTAGTTAAAATCTAGCTAACCTCACCGCAACATCCCTTGGGCACTCAAGGACCTACCATAATCTTTCAATTTGATTTAGAAATAAAAGAAGATCCACTGATGATCCAATGCCTGAATAGCACGGAGGTTTTAACTTTTGAAACTCTTGAAGATAATTTTTAAAATTTATAGGTGTTGATTTTACAAATGGTGAAAGGGGTAGTGGTGCTTGGGGTTTCTAGTTCTTCATGTTATTGCCTTTGAAGCCTTTATTTGGTTAATTTATTTACAAATTCATTTATGGATCTTTGCATGTTTTTGGAGCCCATACTGGGGTATCAGAAGTAAAAGAATTCGCTAGACCTCCAGAAGTGGAATGAGCTATTGTCTTAAGTTGGGAAGTTTCTGGTTGCACTTCTTCATGTGCAACTCTACCTTGGCTTTTACCATGGCTTTAGCCTTTAGCCCTACTTCTACCCTGCCTTGAGATGGTGGTGAAGGTGATGATTTATGAAAAGCTCCCTTAAATGCTTTTTCATATCAACATCCAATTCAAGTTAAGGATCCAATCCTGGGTGACATTTTCCTACCACAAAAAGAAGGATTATTTTGAGCAATATTCAGATAAACATATACTAAAATAGGTTTAAGAATTGCAGAAACTTTTAAATATCTTTTGGAATGGACTTTAACATATCATTATTCATATTTTGGGCTCCTGGACACACTAATATAAACTCAGTATGTCTATCATAATTTGGCAATTGGAGACGTCTACACCATGCAACTTGGCTTTGATACCAACTTTGTCATGTCCCAATTTCTGGCAAGTGACCGGCGTAGAAAGGCACCTAGGGATAACTTCCTACTAGCCTAAACCATGTATTAAGACTCTTAATGCTACACATTTTCCTATATGGAAAGTGACTTCACAACTATAAACTACAAAAAACAAGATGAATAAGTGAAAAACATTGGCACATTTAGTAAAATGTCTATTCATATTTTTAACAAAAATTCAGCAAAGCCTCCTCTATTTTTCATACCCCGGGCCATGGGCCAATACAACAACTTAAGGTCACAAGCCCTTATCAAACTATCAAAAACATCTCTAGCCAAATGCCTCTATGCTCCACAAATATGGCCTACCTAGTCAAGGAGATGGCTCAAGTCCGATGGATAAAGAGTGATAACAGGAAAAAATGAAGTGAGTTTCTTAGAAATTCAGTGAGTGAATAATTCACTAGAAAATAATAGTTAATCACAAATACAATCAAATGAGATCCAATACAAACATATATACACACTCATTTATTAAACATATTTCTATTTAATAATTTTAGTTTCAAAATCATTAAAACTCAAAATCCATAACTCATCAAATCTAAGGGTACCATTTGAACAATTGAAGAAGTCATTTCAATAAATATCACAAAAACAAGTTTTACACCTAATATGGGGGTTAAAGCTGGAATTGAGCATGCTTTCACATTTTAATATTTTCTTAAACATATAAAATAAGAGACCTTACATGTAAGTCTGAATATACTTATCAAAATGAAAAGTAGATAAAATATTTCATACTTCATAAATATATAAGTATTCTGAAAATACAAAATCTCAAAATACAATTAGGATCCTATGACAAGTTTCTATAAACAACTTTACCTAATAATATTTAGTCATCATCATTCACCTTATTCTTCTAATAGTTATTCTACCCTTATCCTTCCATTAGTTTCTTTTCTCAGCACAATTCTATTCACAAGTGCACTTGGAGGTTTTCTATGGGAATTCTCTAAGGATCTAAATTACCATTTTCCAATAAAATTCAATACTTTGCTATCTTGTGAAACAATATTCATGAACAAAAGATGAATGAATCATTTCCAATCATTTCATATATTCAATTATTTGACAATTCATTTAACAATTTCATGTAGCGTATTTGCCAAAAGTTTCAAACAATCCACTACTTCAATATAGCAAGATTTTTAACATCAAACACAGGAAACTAGTTTTTCAAACATAAAATATACATATTATTTACCACAACATACCATTTCACTTTAGAATACAAGTAACTAGTAAAAGTTTTAAATTAATCTAAAACCTTGGTGTATTGAAATTCTCAAGTTCAAAATAGTAATTAAAATAAGCTTTTGTATAACAATCATAAAAAAAAAATGTAAATCATCCACTCACCTGAAAGATGCCTAAAACTATTTCTATCCTAAGACAAAAGGTTAAGAAATGACTTTGCTTCCCAACCCAAAATGTGAATATCAACTTGGAATCCTTTTCTTCAAGCACTTCACAATTTTTCTATAATTTAAACACAAATCAAATAAATTCTAAAATTAACTTCTATCATTTAATATTTGAAATGTAATTTAAATAATTCATTTTAACCAATTATTTATAAGAACTATCCTCCACCTAAGATTATAGATTCTAATTAGAAAATTTTCTTAGTTCAAAATCACCTTTTAATGTCACCTAAGTATTAATTTAAGGTAAAGGTGGGTATTGGAATTTCTATAAAATAAAGCCTAAACTTCATAGGAACTTAAGCATAGATTAATATATACAAACTAGTTAAGAATTTAAGAGAAAAGGAAGGAGAATAGTGGCTCAATTGGAGCTACAACTATCACTGGCAGTGGCAAATCAGAGGAGTTCGAAAGGTGTAATAGTTCCTTTGCCACTATGGTAGCTGGAAGTTGCTTAGTTGCTACCGACTTTTGCTGTTGGTTTGGGTGAAGAAGCTGTTGTCCAATCAGTAGTTCTAGCAGTAAAAAGATGGAAGTCTAACAATAGCAACCAAGCTCTGATGAAGCCTATATGAAGGTAACAAGGTGGCCAATTACTGCTTTGCTTCTCAACCTTTGCTCAAGTTGAACTGAGTGGTGGGTAGTGAGCCTATCGAGCAGTGAATAGATAGGCCACCAGCAAGTACGTAGGGAGTAACCATAGATAGACTAGTACCAGCGTGGTGGCTAATCGCTAGAGCCTTATTTGAATAAGGTGTTTTACTCTATCTTCACTCCATGGTTTTGATCTGCTAAAGTTAGTGGGAAGTAAACGACTGAGCTAGTTGGCCACTGATGGTGGTGATTTGAAAAATAAGACTGGCTGGGAATGATAAGAAGGGATAAGGAAAAGGGTGGAAGAAGAAGCTGAAGGTAGTGGTCTGAGGGCCTTTCTCCAGCAGCATAAAAAAAAAGAAGGAAAAACATGGAAAAAAAGAAAGAGAGAGAGAAAAAACATGTGGTGTATGATTTTTATTCATAAATGACATTTTTTTTGTTCACAAAAGAAATTTTAAAACACTTTAACTTATACACTTTATTTATAGTATTACATATAAGTTAAAATAAGAATAAAATATAATTTATATCTACATAATAACCATCGTAATAACACATAATTTAATAAATATACTTACTAATTTAATTTATTTTTCATACTAGATGTTTTTAAACACACATAGTATAATAGGTGTCATATGGGTTTAGGAATACTTTTCCACAAAGGTTATACATTTTCATGCTTACTCATGATGATGTGGCGTAGATGTCTGTTGGCTCATAGGTTGAGTAAAATCAAAATAAATAAAAATAAATATAAGTAAGAAATTAAAAAATAAAGTTCATGTCAAAACAAATATTATACATAATCAAGAATACATATCCTATCTTGTAAGGCATAATGGTCTCCCTAAGATCAAGTATGAGTACCCTAGGGAATGGAGGATGTCTAGAGGTAGATATCATGCCTAAAGATAGTGGAACCATTTGTTATGGTGTCCTTTATGTATCTGGGGCTAGTGCTATTACTATTGCAACTACGTATGTATCGACGTCTATGCAAGTGACTTTATTTGGCCAAATGTAGGTTAGGGTGTGAACATGAAAATATAGCCAGGAGGAATGGAATTTAGCAAGCTCTAACTAGCCTTGACATATGAACTACTGCCAAGGGAATTATAAGGGAAACCACGTCATTGGGACGGCTATTATCTACCTCTTTGTCTATTCTTGTGGTCTGTCATATACAAATATTCATACATAATATAATTAGAAAATAATCATATATATGTTAAATGAATAAAGTAATTTAGCGCTCATATATACAGCTAACAAATTTATGTGTCACACATCGAATGATAGTATCATTTGTTTGATTCCTCATCTGTATCTTCTTCATCATAATCTGCATCCTCTTCTTTGTTCATTGACATGGCTATCTTGTTCTACATCTATTAACCCATCCACCTTCTTGTATTACCATCTTCATTATGTAAGCTAATAATTAAATCATTTGTTGGAATTAACTAAGGTGCATATGATATCTGATCATCCTGGTAAGCATGTTCTATTATATGTTTATCCTTGACCATTCCAGGAGGCTTGGTCTTTATAACAACCCGCAATCCTTGCTTATCTTTTGCTATTTATGGGTATGATATATAATACACTTGTGTTGCTTGTTGTGCAATGATAAAGGGATCATACTTGGCATATTGTATGTTTGATTTGAATTATGTCAACCAAATAACATTCCCATTACAAGAAAGTCACTGATGGTCTATATCAGTGTGACCTTCATTTAAAAGTTTTGCTTTAATGAAATGTCATACATTGGAATACCATTACTCTATAAAATGAGTAACTCATCTATCAATCGTTGCATAAACATATCAAGTTTTCTCTGTGAATTTTCTAAACCTAGGACGATCAAGGTCAGGAACATATATGGAGTTATCATACACATATCTTGAGGCAAATTGTAAAGAGTGACTATTATTTACCAACATGAATATAGTGCTACGTTATGCCCAAATAAAGTGAATCCATCAAAACACAACTCGAGGTTTACATTTTAAAGATTAACTATAAACTCTAAGTACTTTTAATCAAATTATTTTCAAGCTTTTCTATCTGAAAGATGACATAAAATGCCTGTCTCCTTTCAGTTCTCATGATGTCATCTCAAATGAGGAGTTGACTCAATCAAAGCATATAACTTTTGCAACCTTGAGATTAATGGTAGATAATACATTCTCTTGAAAGAAACTTCTTTACTATTTTGGCTTGTTCTCTATTCTTTATACCAAAACAAACCACAAATTTTACATTTTTTGTCAAATTTAGCCTCATTGTAGAACAATATACATCTTTTCACACAACAATATATTTTCCTATGCTCCAATCCTAACTTCTTCACTAACTGCCTTTTTCATAAAAGTTAGGAGAAATAATGTTATCAAATGAGTGTGTCTCAATCATAAGTTGCATAATCTGATCAAAGTAACTCTATGGTAAGTTGAAGTTAGATTTTATACTTAACATCCTTACTGCTAATGACAACACTAAATGGTTAGAACAACCTGTCCATAATGGCTAATGTAGTTATGAGCATCCTTATTCTGAGGCTATTCTAGATTGCATTCTAGGTGAGTCACAATGTCTGGCCAACATGCATCCAACACTCTATTTTCATATTTACTACTTCTATCATGCAAATCCTATATCACACCACTAGAAGACTCTCCCTTTTTTATAAGTATCCCCTCACCATGATCAGTCTCCCACTAATAATTATATTTAAATTCAAATCTATATTAATTAACCTTAACTACATTAGGAGGTAAAATTTTTTTATATTTATGTTTGGAGTAAGAACACCTTATCCAACTATCACATAAATAAATTGGTTAAGTTTTTACAAAATCAATAAATTCTTCCATCCTATTAAGAAAATCTGTCTTATATCTACTACATCCCAGAAGAAGTTTAGCATACATCCATCTACGGTGTTTCAAATTTTCCATATTCTATTTTTTGAAGTTTACATTAAAACATATTAGGTATTCATACATGTCCTAATTTATATATATTTTTCTCCTAGTTACTAAATATTTTCAAACATATAAAAACTATAAGAAAGTTTGTCAATATTTAATCCTATCTCAAAAAAAAAAAAAAATTGACAGTGTTTCTGTAACAATAACTACATTTATATTTCCAATGACACATAATTTTAATTTAATAGTTTCTTTCACCAAATACAAAACAACAACAGAATTAATAATTAATATCTACAAGACAGTTGCTAATTTAAAAAATTAACAAAATTAATATATATAATTTCTAATATAAAAATAAGTTATAATTCAAAATATATATAATTCCTAAATATAATTTAAAATATATAATTAGTCAATCATACTTTAAATATACAAGGCAATATAACTAGCAATTAAAAATTAACTCCTATAACATGAAAATTTGTTAATAATTAATTAACTACTAGTTAAAAATATAGACTAACATTAATGTCTAAGCAAGAAAGGTGACAAAAAAACTCATAAGCAAACTGAAACGTAAAACTACATACGTCAAAATAAGAAAGACCAATCAAATCATAAAAAACATAATAATTAAATAAAAACAATATGTAAAAATGTAAAACAAAGCTGTAAGAATAATTTAATCAATTTAAATTTGTGAAAAATACCTTCAAATCGCAAGAATCAAGCTGGGAAAGTAAGGAAGAGCTTTGGTACGCTGAAGGAAGGAAAAGAAATAGAAAATAAGTCAAGAGATCACGTGCCCAGGCATTTAAAAGTTTTTGAATTTTTTAACCGATTTTCCATCACAAATCCATTGTACAATAAGTTTTGATAGAAGAAGCAAGCATAGTTTTTTAAAATTTGTAGTAATTTTCTGGTAAAACTTATTGTAGATGAATTTCTAATGAATTTTTTAAAATATTTTTGAAAAATTTTCTAACAAATTTCTATGGTTACTAACTAATAACCTTTTCAATTTCAATTGTTTTTTTTTCTTGTCAAATTTTCGACAAACAAATTTGTCAAAAATTTTCCTCAAAAATCATGAATTTTTTTTTTGTAGTGGGTTATATTTTGGTATGTGCCCGAAAAATTTTATATATATATGTATAAAATTTTTGTGAAAAAATTTTATTCCTTTAGCAACATTTTTAATTCTAATTTATAACTTTTATATAAATATAAAAAAATTTGAAAGAATTTTTTATGCAATTTTGAATGATAGAGTTATAATTTTTTTTGCAGTTATTACATGTAAAATCTGTATAAAATCGAATCAAACTTATCACGACCCAAAATTTCGATCCCTGCCTAGCATGAATATCAAATCTCGATTGATAATTACCAGTCTTTGCTCCTACATCCATTAACCTTTACTGTTCATACTTGTTTCATTATTTCCAAAACATTCCTATTTAAACCCAATTGGTTAGTTAAGAAATTATGAGTTTATGAAAAGAAAGGAAGACATGAGGAGATATAAGAAATTTATATACTATATAAATCATAGCGCAAGTAAGGTACATGCTCCTAGAAATAGTAATGTTTAAAATTTACATCAAGTTTTCAAAATAGTATGTTCCTATAATGATTTTTATCTTCACATGCTCCTAAAGACTCATTATAGTGGTTGTAAACATATTAGTCATTATTTGAACAGGCTTAGCATTCATCCTTACTTTCTGATGGGTGAGCAACAATAATATTTTGAGAATCTAAAAAATAGTCCACAGAAGAGTGAGTCTGGGGCTTAATAAGATAAATTTGTACATAACTTATGAATTTATCATCAAATAACAATACTTATATACATCATAGCTATATGTTCATACTCCATGCTACATACAACAAACAATTCATAAATTTCCAATGTTTCACAAAATTCATAAGGCACCAACCTCTGGTTGGCATCACCTAACATTAATAATAACACATTATAAGGGATCATGAACTTTATAGCTTCAATAGCTAGCATCAGTCATCACACTTTTAGTTCACATTATCATATTGTGATTTAGCATTTTACATGTTGATAACTCAAGTGCATAGACATAATAAATAACAACAATCAAGGTTCTCTTTATTACTCCAATCTAGCTATGTTTCACTCATCCCCAACCTTTTCTTTTCGAGCCAATCATATCTCACTCATCATATCAGAATGTGTAGATCTGGGATCTGATTCGTATATCTCATCTCATCATATTAACCTCATCTCGTTCTTAACATTTACGATCCCATGTTACTTAATTTTCAAGCATTTCATAGCAGCATTTCTTATCATAATTATATCACATATTTCACTATCCCATATCTCATGGGGAAATTCTCACACTTTAAACAACATCATTTCTCATCAACATCAATCATTATCCCCCATATCATAAGGAAATTTTAGGATTTCAAATAATATCACTTCTCATGACAATCATGTTCAGATTTCACATTTCATTATTATTAATTATCATTTATCATATATCACATAATATGTATCACATATCATAAGTCATTATTCACAATAACCATATCATATGTTCCTAATAACAGTATCACAACATTTATATTTGATTGCAATCTTGATTGCACAGATCACAACCCACTATAATTACAACCATACGTTTCTTGTTTCATTATTTTATTATCTATCTGGATTATGACTATATTATCAATGTATAGATAATTATTAGGTTTATTGATATTGATTTATGAATTACCCATTTAAGATTTCTAAGTTGCTATACTCGAATTAACTAGAATTCATATCACACAGTACATAATCCCTTATCCTCATATTATTTTCAATATCATTGTCATAGCATCATTAATTATTATATCCATCCAAAGATCTGTATGTTTTATACTTTCAAATTTAATTATTCAATTTCCAACATTTCCTAACAACACTAATACTCTATTATTCCACTATTTCGTTATTTAATTATTCACAAAACCCCAACCATATTATTTGAACAACTACAGGAAAGAAGTTAAAGGCAATACATCATTAACTTATAAGTGTTCCAAAGATATCTTAACATATTCTTCACCTTCAAGGCTTCACGATTCGAATTGCCCTTATTTACACTCAGTTCACAATTATGATTGCAAAAGCAAAGTATGCCTTCAAGCCATTGCAATTTAGATTGAAAATTTGGCCTGTTTTTACCCAATTCAAATAAACCTTACCCTATTTTTGATTTTGCTCGCAATTCATATTGCATATAATCCTAAACTTCCTAAAAGTTTGTAACTTTTACCTAGCAGACTTGTAATTTAAACTATTTTGACTCTAGTTGAATCGAAGCCTTCACATTTAGTTGTTGTGATTTTGATCGTGATTATACTCGACTTTCAATTTATGAGCTCGCGATCATGCCTATGATTCTAATCATACATCCAAATTCGTATAAGTTTTTGGTGCAACTACACATTTCATCAAAGACAACTCTTGTTTCCTTAATCAAACTTTATGTGCTAACTAAGCCAACTCTTAATCATGAAAGAACTAAACATAAAATCAAGCCTTTCCAATCAAACCACTATATTTACATCAACAACACCAATCAAAATCAACTTATAACATAAGTTCATCCAATACCAATTTTCTTTAACATACCTTACAAATCGTTGATCTATCATCATTTAGTTATTTTATAATTTACAAGAAAGGTAAGAGTTACTCACCTTAATAGCTGGAAACAAGAAATCAAATCTAATTCCACAAAGATCTCCAATACTTTTCATGAACAAGAGAGAAGGCATATTAGATTCCTTAGATTTTCAAGGGTTTTCTTATATTAAATTGTCAAATACCATTAGACTATGACTTTAGCCTATAAAAACAAGCCAAAAATAGAAGATTTAAGCTTAAAAAACACCAAAAAATCTATGAGTTTATGGGTTGAATAATGAAATAAATAGTAGCTATTGGCTTCAAAAATTCATGACTCTAATTTTACTCAGTGAATCAACATGATTTTAGTATCAAATTTAAGAGAAAGAGGAGAGGAATTAATAGCAAAAATATAAGAAATTAATATGAAGAACTAAGATGCTTACTTGTAAGGAGAGGGGGAGTGTAGAGAGAGAAACCCCAATGTTAAAGAAGGACATGTTACATGAAATTCAACAAAAAAATGGCATGAAAAATAAGAAGGGAGCTGACTTTGGAAAGCAAAAATGGGAAAGGATATGTTAATTATCACTTTTTGACTTCTTCCTTAACAAATTTTGTAATTTCTCTTGTTCTATAACTTTGTCAATTTCTTCACTTCAAATCCAAAATTGACATGCTCACCAATCGCTGGTGGCCATGAAATTTTAACACCAATGACTTTAATTAATTACTTTTATAACAACTATAAATTTGCAGTTGCTGGGCATCCATAACCCTAGTTTCAATCTTCCAAAGTTTTCTAGAAATTAAACCCCGAAAGCAAGGGTTTTACTCTGAGTATCCAAAATAAAAATTTCAATTTCTTAAGAATTTTCTAAAATTTATATAATTTATTTTTATCATATCTACACTCCTCGAACCTAAAATTTATACTTTGAAATTTTTGAAATTCCTAAATTTACCTTTTCAAATTTTTTGAAAAACTATTTTATTTTTGAAATTAATTTTTAAAAAATTTGGGATGTTACATGAAATTTCAAGTGGACCAGCAAATCAATCAATGAACCAGTCCTATTAAAGTTATTAAACAGAAAATGCATAAAAATCGACTAAACCGACTAAAGAATTAATTAAACAGACTAGTGCACTATAATTTTTCTAAAAATAAAAAGAACAATAAAGAATGAGAATACTGCAACACCTTTATAAGTTTACATCAATTAAAACGAAAGACTTTGAATAAATATCTGCACTTAAATGTTTATGCAGTTATTTATCATATTTCATGAATTTAAGTTATTTTTTTTATTATGTCTATCCTGAATTATTTTTGTACTTGTATTTTATTACCTTTTGTTTATATAATGAACTTTCTTATTTTTATCCTCTATTGAGTTATCATCAATATCTAAATTTAATATATTATATATAAAACTCATTTTTTTAATTTAAAATTAATCCAATAATTGAATTAGTGGTTGAATTAACGAATTATTATCCTATCTGATTCCTTAACCAATCCAATTATAAAATGTATGGTAATAATATACCTACTTTCTTTTATTTACTATCTTATTTGTCTCTTCTTATTTTTCTAATTGAATTTCACTGTCTATATGCGAGAGAGAGAAAATTGGAAGAAGATTTATCTTTTTTTCTTTTCATTACTGTTTGTTGGCATTCTCCTTTTTTCGCACTGGAAAGATGTCTGTTCATTTAACTCTCTTACTGTAAGTTGGGCTCCATATAGTATTATGGTTACAAGCTTATTGTTCATTCAAGTGACTGGGCTTAGCAAAAAAACCAGTTATACCAATGCAAACCACCTTCTTGTTTTTCTTAAATATATTGGAATGTAGCAGCAGGAGACTAAGGGCTATGGGCGGCGCATTTCTATTATCGTTGGTGTGTATGTGTGTGTGTGTGTGTGTGTTTTTTTTTTTTACAAATAACCATAGCTCTCATTGAATCAGAATTTTCATCTTTTGTTATTAGTCTCATATTTACATCTTTCTTTAAACTTGGACCCTTCAAGTGATGAATTAATGGGCTGGTAGCATTATGCTTAAGTCTAAAGTCAGACTGGTTTAAGACAAATATTAGATCTAAATTATATTATCTAAAAAGTTAATTAGAATTATTTAAGTAATTAAACTTGATGTCTTATACATCATAATCAACTTTTAAATTTAATCGATGTGAAGTTTTATAATCTCTATCATTTAAATTACGTAAGGTATTTATTAAGTTTATCAAATTTTATAATCGAAAATTTGTACTATCTAAAATATATGACTAACAAGTATTATGATATTATTTGTCATACCTCAAGTATAACTAATCCAAGATAATTGCTAGACTATGTGATTCAAGCCTAACAGTCAACCAAACTCAGGGGATGACTAATTAACTACTCAACCAGCCATCTTTGCTAATGCAAAACACGTTGGACATGAACTAAGTACCCTGATGATAACACCTATTTTGCAGCCATACAAACTAAGCTTCCAGCTTTAGTAGCTGGACAAACCACCGAGACTTATTTCATTGATGCCAGCACAATGATACCAGCCACACCTAATCAACTTGGAAATCATATTGGTCTTGATTTCACTAACATGTCCCCAGTCCATCCAATGAAATTTTTATGAAGAGACTTCAAGCAATAAAATGGTTCCTAAATCACTCACTAAAAATAACAAGTCAGATGTATAATTTAGTGAATCATAATCTCAGAATGAATTATAAATGCATTAAAATTGTCATATTTTTAAAAAAGTTTAATCTTACGTTTTTATTCTGAGGCCAGATTTATATTTTTTTAAAATTAATAATTATTAATGTGAGAAGACTGAACTGACGTACGAAAGATAATTAACATAACATTACTGTCTTCTAAATACGTAGGGTCAAGTCCTTCAAAGAATGGCGTGGCTTCTCTTTCCATTTGCACACCAAAGTTTAAAGCTTTTGCCTTTTTCACATGCAATGTTGATGTTGTCATTCCTACTATTTACTGATGAACTCAACTACTCTTCAAATGTTTCTCTGTGGTGTCCATTCTCACAACTACAAGTTAACTTGATGTTCTTAGAATCTCTGGATAACTGAAACAGTAACATTTCACTGTCGGCTGGTAGCACATTTCCCATTCAAATTTTGCTCCCTACCAAACACCATCTTGGTCCCCAGCTGTGGTCTCTTACAAGGAGATGGTCCATTTCTATTGCTTGTATTGAACCACCCTTTTTTTTCCTTGATTTGATATTATGCATAAGACTAGTCAAAAAATTTCGTCCCCTAAGTGTTTGTTTTATACTGAAATGCTGTCATCTGCTTAGGAATCCTTAAATATAAATCAAAATTGGTAATGAATCTTTTTTTCAGACCTGTATTAGGGTATGACAATTTGATCCATATTGATCAATGAAATTTTTTCTAACTGTAATATATTAATAATCTTTTTTTTAAAAAAAATTGATTCAAGTAAATTTATGTTAAAGTATAATAAATTCATAAAAGTTATAATTTTTTTATAATTTGACATTAAATTTAAGCTCATCTTCCACAAAGTAAAAAGCAAATTCACTCATCATCAGAGTTAACAGACGTTGATAGCATCACATGTACACAGACTCAATATACTCGATCGTACTGATGTTAGTTTGTGGGGTATTGCATTTTTCATGTCTTAGGATATGTAGTACTTATAATATATTTAAGTTAGGTAATGTTTTCCATCAAAGTGTAGGCTAATTAAAATTTTAAAGTCGATTAATTATTACTAAATAAAAGTCAATGAGATAAGTTAATTAATAAGCTAGCAATTTGCGAGCTCTCGAGTTCTATTTGGTAGTACTAGCTAGTAGACAATTACTTGCACCTTCCTACAAAAGCAGTACCTTTAATTTAGCTGACTTTGAATTTCTTATCCATCAATCTTTACTATATTCAAATTTGTTTTTAAGAAAATAACAAATGAAATGTAATCATTTATATGGTGGCGTGCAATAGTAAACTATCTTACTTTAGTTCATTAATTAATATGAGGAAATAAGGAAAGTGTTCCAACCATAGACAAACCGATTTGTAAGTAGTGATATATATATATATATATATATATATGAATATATATGTTAGCCCACATTGTGCATGCATCTTTTCAAGTTTTTTGTTAATTAAATTCCTGAGTTTCTTTTTGTTTTCTACTTTGAAAATTTTAAAGGAATGGGGTCAGTCCATTGATTTATAGGAGCCTAAATTAAATATGTCCAATGTGCCAATGCCACAAAAGAAAGAAAAAGATTGAAGAGGACATTGACAAGATCACCACTAGAACTGCTAATGAATTTGATATTTTTGCATTTTGATCTATTTAAATATGAACTTACAAGCTAGATTTGTTACTATGTATAGATTTCTTTTCTCTTTGCTATTATTAGTAGTAGTAGTAGACCCTTTTTTTTTTTTTACAATTTTAGGTTTATCTGTAGTAAATTGCCTAGGTTAAGAATAGTTATCCAACATGTCCCTTATATGATCAAACAAAATAGTCAAAATAGACAGTACAGTGATACATACTTTTGGTGGGTATATTAGGGGTGCATCAATCTTATTATCTTTAACACGAAAGCTTTTAGGTGGAACTCTATGACTCTAGCCACTTTGAAATGGGAGAAAAGTATATAAACATTGACGAGGTACACCATTATTAATAATCAAATCAATTAAGTTGGCAAGCTCTTAATCATGCTAAGGAAAATCATAATTTGGGATTGAAATTCAGCAACCTAGCTAGTTATCTTTAATAATATACTTATCGCGGAAATTATATTTTAAGCATAATTTCCACCTCCTAATGATCTAACATTAAAAGCCAACGCTGTTAATGGGTGGGGCACGAAATATCTAAATTGAAAAATAAATTAATTAATATATTTAATTTTAGACATTTAAATGTATAATTGACACAATTTAAATATATAAAATTAATAAATAAGTGAAATTAGTCTAGATCAAATTTTATTTAATATATAATTATGAAGATAAATTTTGAATGTGATAATTTGTGAAAGGAAATGAAGTAATATAACATTATTGATCTAAATAAAAGTCAATCCAAACTCCGCCGACCATGCTATAAAAGTAGAAGATGGCTCCTTTATATGGATATTTTCTTGGTGTTTCCAGTTAGATAGGAACTAATACCAGAATCAGAAGGCCCTTAAACAAGATTCAATTACACTCTTATTTCACTATCTAGAGGGGTCAATTTCATGTTTTTCATCCTCAATTGGGGTACCAACAAGGAAAAGGGAGAAGAAAACAAAAATTAAAGAACAAAGAAATTAAAGAGAGAAAAAGAAGTAAAGCCATTTGCAATAGCTCTGCATATATCAGAGAAAGCAGATAAATACAAGGCTCAAATAGAAAAAAGAGCAAAGAAACAGTTGTGAAAATGATGTGCCCACTTTGCATTTTTAAGCAACCAATGATAATGGTGACATGACATGCGGCAGCCTTATCTAGCTTCGTGCTGTGGGGACTTGGGAAGTTGCCCTGCCAAAGGGAAAAATAATTTACAGTATAAAACAATTCCAAAAATTTTATTTCTCATAAAATATAAGAATTTATTTATTTATCATTTTTTAATAAATAAAATTTTTTACGATAATTTTTAATTTTGATTATTAATCAAATGATTTCAAACATTATTTTGTAAAACGTTTAAATGTTTACAAAATTTTTTTTTTACGTAAATCAAATAATCTATAAAGAAAGTAATTTTTTTCAAATGAATTAATGTTAATTAGAAATTTTGATTAAATAAAATAGATTGATTAAAAATTTAATCCAATTCTGAGACATCAATGAGCTTTGCATACCTAGATAAATTAGGATTATTTGATAGTTATATAGACCTGAGGCCTAATAAGCTTTTGATTGAGACGATACTAGAGTTTTCCCAATAGTATATATATATATATATATATATATATATATATATATGATTAAATCCCTTCGTCACTTTACATATATGATTTCTATTAATTGGGAGTTGTCATAATTTAAATGAGCCAAAGGGAAGACTTGACTAGTATTAATTCATTAGCTTCTACTGAATTAAATATAACTGTTACATCATATATGTAAATTGGATAACAAATATGTATGATGTTTTAATCTTTCAGACACTTCACTTAAATTTTACATTTATTCTTATAATATCCATTCTATAGAGTCAGGATTTTTAATTTAAAAAGATCAAATATTATAAAATATATAAGTTTTAAATTTTTGAAGGGATGGATATAAAATTATTATATATAAATATAAATATATTAAGATTTGAGAGAGTGTACATGGCTTTCTTTCCTTTCATTGTTGTGAGTATGTGTGTATGTATGTTTATATATATACATATATATATATATATGTCCGTGAGTGTCTATATATATAATTGTGCATATTAAATAATTTTTTTATTTAATCATTTATTTACAAATAGTTATAATATATATTTTATTTATAAAATTTGAATCATAAAAAATATGTAATTAACTGGTTGAAATTTATTTATAATTAAAAAATTTATTTCATGTTAATTTTAAAATTTATAAATGAAATAGTAATTAATTTCGAATCAACATAAATTGTTATAAGCATAATTTTTATAATAAATAGGTTATATAAAAAATTATTTTATAAAATAATAATAATAATAATAATAATAATAATAATAATATATTTTATTGTTAATACCGGGGTGAATTGGGATGCACCTGTACATATATTGTATCCCCTTCTTCGCTAAATATATGTCCCCAATTCTTTTTTTGATATATTACATCTGCCTAATTGTCATCACCGTGATGGGCAGCCACCAGCCAGCAATGCTGAGTTGTTCGATCCCTGTGCCATGTGTATTGTAGCTTGCACTGGCCATTCTCCTTCAGATCCTTAGTCAAACCGTACTCAAAAACCTATTCATTTTCATCACCTATTGACCTACTTACAAGTAATTTTGGATTTATTTACAGGCGAAAATGCATTTTATTTATTAATTAGTAATATGATTTCAAATTTAATATATTTATTTATAATTTAAAATATCAAAAAAATAATTTACAATTTTATATTATTAATACTTTTTTCATATGTACTCATTTTCTATTTAAAATCAATAAAATTTATCACATATCAATTATCTATTTTTTAATTAATCCTAATTCAATCATAATTATACTATATCATTTCTAATTTTCTCATTTACCTAAATCTGAAACTCTAAAAAAAATCACTTTTGATTCTATATAATTTTGAATTTAGATAAAATAAGAAATTAAGAATGATGAGAGTGATCAAATTAGAATTAATTAGAAAATACATGATTATTATATTAAAAAATTAATTAAATTTAGAGAAAAAATTAACATAAGTGGTTAAAACATTAACAATACAAATCAAATATTATTTTTTTGCAACTTTACAGATAAGTAAATTGAAAATAAAATTATACTGTAAATGAACAAAAGGTATTTTTCCCTTATTTATTTTCATGTGCTAGCTGTCATATCAAATTTATATGGATTGTATTAAGCGAAAACATCACTAAAAAAAATGAATTGTGACCTTAAATATTACATTAATAATAAGGTTAAAATATTATATATAATTCACATAATGAGTTAAAAAAATTATATAATTTTATGTTTTATTTTTAATTATCACCGTAAGATTTGATAATTGTAATTTACGCATATTATTCTGATATAAAATTAATTTTCCCACTTGATACACTCATCCACACATATCAACATTTATTCATTGATCTCATGTGTTTAAACTCTGTGGTGGTCATAAAAAGTGCGCAAAGTCAAGTGGAAATATTATTTATTAAAACAAAAATCTCATGACATCATCACGATGCAATAAGTGTTTTCAAAATTTCTTCCTACCTTACGAAATTTATTTGAAGTTTAGAATACGGCGTGGGGGCAACGGGGACCTTAAAATTTTCATATTAATCATATATATATATATATATTTATATTTATATAAGGTATGAATCCTACAATCAGGCAGTCATCGTCCAATTTATTAACTAACATAACAAGAATTATTATTATTATTATTATTATTTGTGCTTAATAGAAAAAACAAAAAGGACAAATTATTATGGCAAAAAATTTACAATTAAGTGTAATTAATTACTAGACTTTCACTTAAATTTTTTTTAACGATGAATTCACACTTAACTTTCAAATAAGATGCCAGATGTTTAATTTTTACCACCTCTATTTTGGAAAACATGTTTAAGTGATAAATATTACATTTTGTCCTCTTCCTGAAAACTTAAACTTTTAAAGTGAATTATCATTGTGAAATTTTACACTAAAATGCGTCATAAGACTTGAGTTTATTATTTATATATTAGTTTTGTATGATTTACATATATTAAAAATTATAACTAAATTATTATTATATCAAGTGAAAATAAAAACACTTGTTATTCTCAAAAGAGTTGGCCACCAAACAGTGAACTAATTATACTGTCTATTTTGGTACAAACTAATATCATACTCTGATTTCAAATTCCATTCCATTGTAATGACAAAGATTTATTAATTGTTATGCGTTTAAATATGTTGATGGCACCAAAGACTAAAATATCAAAACCAATGATTCAGTAGGTCTTGGTTGGCAGCAGAGTTCACACTTAGAGCCGCACTATGATTGGTTTTCAATATTTCATAAAGACAATCTTTAAAAGCCACTATGGCCTCTTTCGTACGTGAGAAAGACTTGGTCATCTTTAATGTAAGTATATTATGTATCATAAATTAATTATAAGCTGATACATTATTAAAATTGCACATCTTAATAAATTATTTATTTATTTAATAATATATTGGTCTATAAATGATTTATTGTATTCAAATTTTATATATTTAGTGTAATTAAATCTATATTATAAAATACAGAATTAAGAATATCCGTCCATAATTTCATTTTTTTTTTCTGAAAGTCAAATTCTTATGATGTTTGGTGGCAAGTATAGGTGTGGGAGGAAGACTATTCAGCCCAACCAACCTAATAAAGTTATGCCTCTCTTAAGGTCAATCCTCCATTCATTGGCACAATCTTGATCAACACTACTAGGGTTTCTATCATTTGGGCGACTATAAATATCTTTTTCAACATGAAATTTAAAAACATAAGTTTTGTATAATGAGGTGATGTAACGTTAATGATTTAGATTTTTTTTATGGACTGAAATTTAAAATATATATATATAATATTAATGGTTTACACACACACATATATTTGAAATTTTTTTACTAACAAGGTGATAGATTATGGAGAAATAACTTGTGCAAAGAATAATGACAATTACACACAACATAAGTAATTTATTGAATACACTTCGACTCTCAAGTTAAATCTAAAAACAAAACTTCAATATGAGAATGAATTATGTAAAAAAGATAACTGGGAATAAGGTAGGAAATAGATTGTTTAGATGGATTTAAACTGCGTCATTAATAGATGGATTGATAATGATCCATTTATCTATTTATGATGCAATTAAAATTTTATGTATGTCATGGATTGACCAATGACTTGTATATAATGGACAAGACCTAATTTATCCATTTATCTATTTAACAATCATAATTTTTATATTATTTTATTGTATTATTCTTATTCTCATAATTTTTCTTATCATTACACTTATGCTTTATTGTCACTATTAAAAAAAGAATTTTTTACTATTAAAATTTTAAGTTATATTTTAATTCCATTATCTCTCATTAAAAAAATAATTTTTTTACTATTAAAATTTTAAATTATACTTTAAAAATATTTTATCTACACTACAAAACTGATGAAAGAACTAATAAATTAAGAATAATTTTTTTTATTATCATCCTTTCCCTTTTTTTAACTTAAAGTTTCTCTACATATTAAATACACAACATGTATAAAAATAAAAGTCGAATAAGTGTGATATAAAATTAACATGTCTTTAAAACCTAAAACATTTAGAATAAAAAAAAAGCACACCTTACTTAAAATTAGCATTTCTTAAAAAAATTTGAAAATATACTAAAGTAAATAACAGATCACTAATATTTAAATAGAAAAAATAAAACATAAATATATTATATAAACAAATATTAGTTCACCCTTATGAAAAATTTTAACTGTAAGTATTTTTATAAGTATCAAAATGCTAAATATGCCATCCTTTCTATCATACAAAAGATGCTAAACATACTATCATTTTTATCCTATTAAAATGTTAAAAATAAATATAAATGAAAAAATGATTATTTATCGGTTAATGACCTTTATTTAACAGAATCAATAATGATTAAACTCACAATTATCCAAAAATTAATATAGATGGGTTATAATAAGAATGGATAAAGATGGATAAATAGATATGAGTCACAATTACCAATTCTATTAGCGTGCATGACTATACTAGGATTTTGAAAATTTTAATTTTAATTTTATATTTATTTATTTTAATATAATATTTTTATTTAAAAAATATTTATTTTGAGTTGTAAATAAAAATTAAATTAGATAAATCATAGATATTCATGAATAGATTTTAAATAACCATTTATTAAATGGATTAATATCTCATTCATCAATTTCACCTATTAAACATTATAAATGGATTTAGATTGACTTAAAAGATGGATCACTTTATGGATATCCATCAAGTTTGCCATTCTTATTTGGGAACTTATATAGGTGTCAACGTGTCATTTGGTATGCTTTTAGGGAAATAGAGAGTGCCATGTGTTTATGGCTTATTATTAATGTGAGTTACATTTTCATCTCATGATTAATGACATTGACATATAATTTGTGCATGTTTCCAAGTGCATTAGTTTGGGTAAGGCCATTCAAAAGCTATGTCATCCGCAAAAAATTTAGTAGCCAAGCTATAACCTAAGTCGATTGATTTGGATTTTTTCGTCGTTCAACCATGATTTTGTACTATTTTACATTAATGATTCTTATATTTTTATCTTATAAAGACTTAAATTTTATTTGTGATGTCATGAGTCAATCATTCAAATATGATTTTTTTCTTTGCATGACCTATTTGAATGAATTTAAATCGTTCAACTCACCTATTAATTTGGTCGAATGAACACAACTCAGGCAAATTCATTTTAGGCTATATATGTATATATAGTTATAGTAACATTTGCTTTCTTTCAAATTATGCGAATCCCATCAAGATTCTATTAAAAAGTTAATTAGTTAATTAATTTTAGAGGCCTTGCGTAGATTAGTTTATTATTTTTGTCATTTCAAATAGTATACGGACCTTTTGGCTGTTCAACATGTTAAATCATGTCTCTAGCTGGAAAGAAAATATTTATTCATGTGCACGCATCACATAAAGCTTTGGTGAGGACCATTTACTAGGAAGTCGCGAATCTAGTTTTATGCAAATCAACCAGTAAAGTCACAATCTTTTTCAAATTACATGTTCCTAAGCACTCTTGATGATAACACAGTGATATACAATGTTATTTTTAGATTTTTTTTGTTTTAAATTCAAATTTATGACATTATATGTGTATGTATAAATAATTTATCATTTTTATTATAAAAAAATAGTCACAAATCTAATTTACGCAAATCATACTTTTTATAAGAGAAAAATCTTTTAACTTCTTCTGAATTTTAATAAAATTATGTAGATTTTTTCTTTAATTTTAAAATCTATTCAAATCTCTTTTAAAATATAAAAAAATGCACAATTAAACCTAAATTTAAATTGATAAAAAGAGATGATTATATAATTTAAATTTAAAATATAAGATATTCTAAGTATTTTGATATAAAAATATATTTTAATTAAATTTAAATGATTAAAATATAATTGATGAAAAAAAATTAATTTTTGATATACGTGTAATGTTTTATTAATTATTTAAACTTAAACAAAACATATTTTTATAAAAAATATTTAAAATGTCTTATTTGATTTGATTTAAATTTATAATTATTTTTATCATTTTATTAATAATTTAGATTTAAATATAATATTTTTTTTACTTTATAATAAAGATTTAGATAAATTTTAAAACTAAAGAAAAGAATTAAATAATTTTATTAAAATTCAAGAAAAATCAAAATATTTTTCTCTTTTCATGAATATGCAAATTAACATTTAACGTGCATTAAATAATCCAATCAAACGATCTTGGTGCCTTAAAACAACTATGATAACCCCTTTCCGATGGCAATTTTTCCAAAATTTTGTCCCTTTAAAGGTGTCCTTCTAAAGTTTTGGTGCTTTTTTGTTTAATATTTTTGTTGGGTGAGTGTGTTCACATGTGTAAAGTTCAGTCGCTGTCATTTTGCACGGTCCCACCAAAACGGCTTCCGTTGCATTTGAGCCTAAAACGGGACAACGGGGAAAGATTTACCGTGATCTTTTTCAAGACGTGTGCCTGTCTAGAGGCATGATTTTTACTACAGCATCATCAAATCATTTCGCCATTATTTCTCTGCCCACATAAATTCATTTAAAACTGATTTTTCAACTGTTTCATCCCTCTCTTAACTTGATAATTTGAAAATTTTCTCCCTATGCTGTAAGATATTTAAATTTCTATAAATTTAAAATAAAATGACATGATAGAAAAATTATTTCAATCCTATTAAGCATTAGTGACATATTAAAATTATCAGTAAAGATTCACTTAAAAGTTATTATTAAATTTAATCGTAATTGAGAAATAGTGACTCTAATAATCCTTAATAATTAGAGGATTTTTTTTTAAGAAAGATTATACATCAAATAAAATGATTAATATTGAAAAATCTTAAATCCAAAATTAAATGAAATCATAAAAATTTATTCAATAATTAATTGAATCCATTTACATTAATAAAATTGTTAGTTTTTTTAAACTAAAAAAATTAATTGATATCTTAATCACCGACCGAACTAATCATAAGTTACAATAAAAGTCCTAATATGCACCCTATGCTTTTATATCTATCGGATTCAAACCTATAACAGTAAGAAAATGTGCAAATTCTTTACTATTTGAGTCATAATCTGTTAATAAAAAACAAGTATAGTTTGTTTTTTATGGGATTAATATGAATGTTACCTAAAAGATGTTAAGCTAGTTTTGAAGAGGTGTTCCACACAAGTCTATGGTCTATGCTTCACAAAGTGGTCGCCTCTGATGTGGATACCATTGGTTTGGTCCAATGAAATTCACCCATGGTGCCGGAGATAAGGACAAGGTCACAGGTGGCTGCCACAAATTTATAAAATGTCACCACCACATTTAACGGGGATATCAGAGTAGATCAAATCACACTTTTTCTTCTTTGTGAGCAGAAATCAGGGTCAAGCAAATAAATGCTTCTTTCCATGTGATGTCTGTACAAGATAAATTACACATAATACTTTTTTATTTAATTATTTGCAGTGTGCATTCACATTTACGTCTATAGAAACTTGTAAATGGCATAATTTAAGCTTCAAAAGGTGTGTATAATTAAATTTTGTGGTCCTAGACATAGAAAAATCTGTCATGTTTCATGCGTTTCATGTATTTTGCATACAATTATTTGTACTTCAATTCTGAAATGCATCCATAATAGTTTATATATAAAATTCACAATTTACAAATTCGAGTTCTAAAAATAGTTAAAGGTACGTACTAACATTAATTTCTCAATTATAATCAATTTCTTCAAAGATGACAATGCGTATTAAAGAGTTAATTAGTCACATAATAAAAATATATCTTATTTAATTATGTTTAATGAATGAAATACATACAAAAGGGTTACAATTGCAACATATTAAAGTTAAATAAATTATTTATATGTTTATATATAATTCAAAAGATTATGCACACAATGTAAATAATAAAAGAAATTTTTTATGATTTGTTTCTTTATTTTACAGGAGTAATATAAAAACTCTTAGTTATTACTTTCTACAAATTACTTAAATTCTTCATTGCTTACCCATATTTGATGAGTTTTTGTATAAGAATTTACCCCTTTAGTTTATGTTATGGATATTTTTTGGTACAATATAAAATGGATTGGCAAGGGCCCAACAACGGATAAGTTCAAGAGACTCAGCTTGCTAAGGTTGCATGACACGCACCAGCTCACCAGTGACCAACGCAAAGCACAAGACAAGGCCAAGACAGAAGTCCGGCTCTCCATAAATAAGCCCAGGTTTGCATACCTCCTTGTGCGAGCTCACTTTGCTAAAAAGTGGCCTTGACCTCACTGACTGAAGGTTAGTAGCGATCCCAGCCCAAGAATCCTGGCTCGCGAGATGCACAGCTTAGTTAAAAGCTCGCCAAGATGGAGCATAGAATCAACATATGTCAACTCATAGATCTAGCAGACAAGGGACCACCCGCAGAAAGTAACCTGTAAAAGTCGATTTGTAGAGATACAAATTGCCTTATACATTTAATGCTTGATGTAATTTATTTACAACTTATAAAATTATATTTGTAAACCTCCTCTCCTTTATAAATAAGGGGAAGGAGCTCACATTGAAGTAAGCTAAACAGAGACACTGAGACTCTATAAAATTTTCTCCCGAAGTAATACAAATTACCGTGAACGTAGGAATTAATACTGTCCAATTTTAGTCGAATCATGTTAAAAACATCATTTGCCATTGCTATTTTTCCTTTCCACCTTCTTCACCTCGTATTTTATCCTATCGGAAGATAGTTTGGGGATCAAGAACTGGTTTCTGTTGATTATAATTTAGTATAACCAAATTTCACCTTTAACAGTACGTTTTTACTAAAAAAGATGGGTGTTTTTGAAGGATGGAGATAAAACAATTGGGGTATGCTAATGGGATTTTGTAATTAATTTGTGGCTATTAAATCCTCGAGAAGACATTGCCTCTTAAGTTTTGTGGAAAATGTCTTAGATGTGATCCATTTTAATCAGGATTATATAGATTTGGCTTTTCTCTCTTGTTTAACTAATCTTAGAATAGAAGATTAATTTGTTAAATACATTGATTTTCTACCATTAGCATATATAGAATCCAATGTTGAAATGTTTAAAGATATATATAAAGTAAGTTTGTATTACTTAAATTTTCTACTTCCTCTTTATCAAACTCGAGTCTCTTATGCACTCCCTAACTTCAAAGCTAAAAAAACAAAACTAAGTATGCTTTAATAATATATGATTTAATGATTATTGAATTTAAAGATAAATAATTACAAGCATAATAAATGTGCTTGATATAGATAATGACATAGAGAAATGAAAATGATTTTCAAACTTTGATGTAGCAAATAATGATATAGATTGATATCAAATGCCCTTTTTTTTTTTTTTTCAGATTAGCACATATGTAAGAGTTTTTGTCCATCATATTGTGGTTTTCTTAACTTCTTTATAGTATAAAACATGTTAAGCAGCAAGAAAACACAATGGCTGTCTTCTTTGTTGTTGTTTGACATGGTTCATCGTATAAACACGTTACTATCATTTTGATTAACTCAAAATATGTCGGCCGGAGAAACTTGAGTGGCAAAGCTAAAAATTTGCTTGACTGGTTTAGTGTTTAAAGTTTGGAGAGACATATACATTATTTTATTTATTTTGTCACAATTTATATAAGATTATATGAAAAAAAGATATCCTTGTTTTTATAGGATTGAAATTGATTCGTATCTCTCTCTATCCGTCACTGCCATGAATCGGATTCAATTAAATAAGAAATAATAGCAAATTGTTTTTACAAAATATAAATTAAATTGCATTAGTAATTCTTTTAAAAACGAAATATTGGTAAAATAAATAAGATGAACATGAGATAATATGAATGCAATTAAATTGGACATGTATTTAATGAAATATCTATCCTCTCAATTTCTAAGAAAAGTGAGAATGTAAAGTTATAGAATAAATGGATATAAAAATATTTTTTTATATTAAAAGGGTCTTAATCGAAAAGAATTATAAATATTCAAATAAAATATTACATCTTTACCATTTTAAAATTGAAAAAAATTGATAATGTGCAAAATTAAGTATCCACATTTCTTTATTGAAGTGCATATACTTTCCTGAATAAAAGTGTGATACTTAAAAAAAAAATAACTTCTCCCAAAATATTTGTATTTATAATTATAAAAAATTAAAATTATAAAAATATTTATTTATTCAACATACATGAAGCGTTGATGAAGGATTGTTACATGACTTATATGTCCTTTTGTTTAACTAAGTAGTGATATCATGATAATAAATTTTGTCATGTAACTTTATATATAATGTTGAATAAATAAAAAAATTTCATGTGATATTAATTTTTTATAATTATAAATATAAATAAATAAAAAATTTTATAAAAAATATTCTACATCAAAATAAAATGTGATTTTAAAATACAAATTTTCATTTAATTATATTAGTAGTTTGCAGAAAAAAAAATCCGGCATTAATCTCTCAACTGGGTTTTTCAAGAAGAAGCTTGAAGTATATATCTTCAAATTTTTATAAACAACTTAAATGAAATTGATGGATAAGACCCACTGATGACGTGGCATCTTATATAACTGCCATGTAGCTAAGCTCAGCTCCACCACTTTAAATCCAACAAACCATAAACATAATCTAATCTCTTTAAACATTTTTGCTCCAAAAATGGGAAAAAATATTTCCCGCTTCCTACCTAATATACCAAAAATATTAAATACAAACAATAAAAAAAGAAAAATTACAATATTTAATCGCATATTTATATCCCAACAAACACGTAGATAGCCTTCACTTCAGACTAATTCAATATCTTCTTCCAAGCACACTCCCTCCCCCCTCTCTCCCTTCATCACTCTGCGAAGCATTCCGGCGACTTCTCCGATCAAGTTCTGGCCGCCGTTCAACACGAGAGATGGGAAGAGAATGAATAAGAGCAACAACCACAGACCATCGCTATCGTCATCATGTCGGTTTCCTGCTCCGAATTTTTCCCCGACTCCGACCTCCTATGCAGTGAGGAAACCTCCGGCATCTTGTCCGGAGGGTCGCCGGAATGCTCGTCGGACCTCGATTCTTCGTCGTGTTCGTTCATGGAGGAATCCATCGCCGGATTCATCGAGGACGAGCGGAACTTTGTTCCTGGATTTGATTACTTGTCACGATTCCAGTCTCGCTCGCTCGACGCCTCGGCCAGAGAAGAATCTGTTGCATGGATTCTCAAGGTAATTAACAACGACCTTCATTTAGACACGCTTTTTGGATGAGTCTAAAATGCGCCCCGGTTGTAACTGTCCATTAGAAAACGTTCGATTTCGATCTCACTGTTTTCGCTGTCAAACTACGACGGCGTTCACGGCGGCTTTGACTCGTCGAATGGCGGTGAAAAGATTTTCATGCATATTTTTTCTGTTACATACGTCAGGTGTTTGTTAATATACGAAGGATAATTTTGCAGGTGCAAGCATACTTCGGTTTTCAGCCACTGACGGCGTATCTTTCGGTGAACTACATGGATCGGTTTCTGTATTCACTGCGGTTGCCGGTGAGCTTTTCTTTTTCGGTGCCAAATTTTCTTAGTTTTAGAGAGATGAATTGAAAGTTGAAACATAAAAGGAGCTTGAGACTTTCATGTGCCAGGGAATTTTTCCATGCGGTAATTATATTTGACTTTTCAAAAGTGAAAAGTCCAAAGTTTTCATTACTGCGAGTGTACTATAAATATTATTCTATCAATAAAAATTGAATATTACTCTATATTTCTCAATTATCTATTTGATGACAATATTTATTCCTAAATACTGTCTCCACGTTAAAAATAAAATAAAACTTATATACATTATTTTTAGCACAATGACTTTATATGGTTATTTAATATTATTAAAAAAATTGTGCATTCTTGTTCAATATTTCATACGAAATTTTTGTGAAAACTAATATAAAAAAAAATGAGAAATGTGTATATAGCATTATTAGTACGAAACTATTTACTTAAAATTTGAGCTTTTGTCCTTTATGGAATTAAAGACCATTTTTTTTTTGGGTAATGAATCAAGGGGATCACTATTCCATTAACCTCTTTATGGTTAAATTAGCAAACGTAATCTGATTTGCTTACCTTTTTATAGTTCTTGTCCAAGTATATGTACTGTATATACGGTCCTCTTTCGTGTATATATTCGTTGCTTACCTAAGCTTCTAGTGTTCTCACACTGGCACGTGCATTGCACATGGAGGACAATGTTATTTGTGCCGAAAGCTTGAATACCTTTTTTTTTTTTTTGAGATATAAATCAATAATTTCGTCATGATGATGATGACGATGATGAAGATTAACTTTTTCATTTACTGTTTGATACACGTTTAGCAAACAAATGGGTGGCCGCTGCTCTTATCTGTAGCTTGTTTGTCTTTAGCTGCGAAGATGGAGGAACCTATAGTTCCATCTCTTTTGGATCTTCAGGTATATGTCCTATCTAATGTAGCTAGCAACATTTTTAAGTAGATTCAATAAACCCTAATTAATAAAAAAATTATTTGATAAAATTGGATGATTTCGGCTTTGTCATTAGTTATGTACATAATACTATATTGTCCTTTATAATGTATTTACAGGTGGAAGGTGCCAAATTTGTATTTGAGCCAAGAACAATTCGTAGGATGGAATTTCTTGTTCTCGGCGTTCTGGATTGGAGGCTAAGATCAGTTACGCCATTTAGCTTCCTAAGTTTCTTTGCTTGCAAGCTCGATTCAACTGGAACTTTTACTGGGTTCCTCATTTCACGAGCTACAGAAATCATCTTATCTAACATCCAAGGTCTGGAACTATATATCGATATATGAAAATTTTTTATATACTTTAATTATAATACGTATTTTTATTCCTATTTAATAAATAAAAATCAATAATCAATTTTATTATCTATTTGTCACTTTATAATATTTGTAAAAGATCTAATTTTTTAATTTTCAAGATATCAAAATTTATAAAAATTTAACAGACTTTGTTGGATATAACATGAGACGTGATATAATTATAACATATGCAAGAACTCCTTATCTATGTATATACCCATGTGCAATCACGCATGGATACAATTATCATTAATTACAATGGTATATATATAACAATTTAAATTAAATTGAATTTACCATACTTGTTTAAATGTGGAGCTCCGCATGTAAATCAGTTAGGAAGTAATTAAAAACTGAAGGTTTATGTGTACATATGCGTTTTGAGTTTTAACAAAGCTTTTTCGTTCTGCGCTTTTTGTCCACAGAGGCTAGCTTTCTTGCATACTGGCCATCATGCATTGCTGCCTCGGCCATACTTTGTGCAGCTAATGAAATTCCTAATTGGCCTCTCGTTAAGCCTGAGCATGCTGAGTCATGGTGTGAGGGACTAAGAAAAGTAAGCATGTAATACTAGTAAACTATATAATCAAGTCTTTGGTCTAATTAATTATGTTTAAAATGAACAGATCATTCTGGTTGCCAAATTGTAATTATACCCGAGTTTTGCAGGAGAAGATCGTAGGTTGCTATCAGTTGATGCAAGGACTTGTGATTGACAGTAGCAGGAGGAAGCTTCCTAAAGTGTTACCACAGCTTCAAGTAACAAGTCTGCCTAGAATGAGGTCATGTATCTCGTCATCCTCACCGTCCTCCTCTTCTTCCTCCTCTTCATTCTCATCGTCTTATAAAAGGAGGAAATTAAATAACTGCTTGTGGGTAGATGATGACAAAGGAAGCTCCGAGTGAAGATAAAAAACGAAAAGGACATTATGAATAAAGGAGGGAAGGAAAAAAAAGGTAATAAGGTGGCCCAAGTTGTCTAGAAACCTCAACATTTTTTAGAAGGTTTTGGAGATTAAAAAAATGACATGAGTGATGGTGTAGATTATAGTATATATATTGTATGTATGAGTTTGGTGAGTTTTGAGAATTTTTTGATTTCTTTTCTTGTTGGTGATGGGTATTGCCATTATTCCATTAATGGCCGGCTTTGCAGATTCCCAAGGGAGGGGGATTTGTGTCATAAATATATATTGTTGTGTAAAAGTGAGAGCATTTAATGATTTGTTTAGCCTGTGAAAGAAGTGGGGGAGATCAAATTCAAAGGTAGCATTGATTATCGGTGAAAGAGGAGGAGATGGTGGGACATGCACTTCTCTAGAGCTTGGGAAGAAAAGTAAAGAGAGCATGAGATATTGGGATTGAGCTTTGAAGTTTGAGCTGTTCATTGGGATTTATAAGTCAAGCTTCTCATCAAACCTCATCCTTGCTTCACTTTGCGCGTTTCTTTGATGGGATACCCCCCGAGAGTACAAAATAGAAAGGATGGTAATAAGTTGGCTTCATTTTGTGGACTTCTTCTTCATGGTAGGTGTGCGCACACACTCTAGATGCTTGTGCCATGAATGCGTGAATGTGTGATTTTTTTCTTGCGGGAGTTTTTTTTTTTTAATTTATTTAGTCTTGAGTTTTTGTTTGATTACACTGAAGTGTTTACAAGCGTGTATTGGAAGCACGTTGTTATAGGTTTAATTTCTGAATTTTTTTATTTGTTTTCTCAAATAGAGGTGGAAATACCTTCTTTTCATGGCCTAATTGGCTTTAAGAAAATAGGAAAGGTCTTTGGGGCCTTTCATGCGTGCTTTGTATTAAACTTATGAATATATTACTTTCCATATGCCAAAGATTTCTTTGATCAAATATCTCTTTCCCTCTCTATATCTGGAATCTTGGTCACAACGTCACGTGATTCACAATAGAAACTTTGTAGGCTTGCCATTTGTTCTTATTACTCGAATGGAAATAAAGCAAGAAGCTTATGGAATTTAGCGAGGCATAACTCTGAAGCTTGGTCCCGCCAGTCATAAAGCCTCTTATCTTAATTCATTCAGTGACTATGACTCCTCAATTAGGCAGTGTCTTCTCGTGACCATCTCCAGGCTGTTCTATTATGGTCTTATGCTATTACCTTCCTGAAATATCAGACAGTACTGACTTACACTCTAATCTATTTATTCACTTTCACTCGGACATAGATCTTCATTTCAGGATCCTTTAATTTCCATACCTAAATAATTTAAATCACTTTACACATCAGACATGGATATTAATTAATATTAAAGATTTAAATTGTAATTGTGAATCATTCATTAAAAAAAAATTGTAACGAAAAGGGTATGATACAATTATAATTGCAGTTGCTGCATATTAAAAAACTATTAAAGTGCAGCAGCATCATATAATGCAGATTATTGTTCATATATTGTTGGTTCCTAATTACCCCATAAATAGGTCATGTTGAAGTGGAAGAAAGGTAGAAACTACCTAAAGATCTAGCTTTCAAACCAATAGGAAAAGGCCTTTACTTTAAAGATTTGGATTATGATAATTAACTAGAGAAGACATTAAAGTTGGTAGAGTGAAAGCAAAGAAAAAAAAAATAATGATAAAGTAAGAAGATCTTAAAAGAAATATCAAACTTTAATACAGAATTTCTTCTCTACAAATAGAAAAAAGAACCCAACACAAAGATCAGAGCTTGTCATTTAGTCCCTTATCCCCGACATGAGGTATATTATATTTTCTTGTATGCAGTAACACACAACACCATGGCTTTTTCCCCCCAAAAAAAGTAACCATGCATCTTAGGTATTTGTCATGCAATCTTATCATCTCTTTGCATGACACCTCATTTGGCCTTTCATTATTGGATCAACGTCTCTCTCTCCATCATTCATCCCATCCACATGTCTAATCCACACTCATCAAGGCATTACAGATGCATGGTTGGATACATATTTTTGTAAATTTTGTAAAAGATTTTATTTTTTATAATTTTTTATATGCTTGTCATTCATAAAATTTATATATATTTATAATTTTTTAAAAAATTATAATTTTTATGTTAAACTTACATTTAATCTCACAAAATTTTTGAGTGTTATTAAAGCATAATCCATATATATATATATATATATATTATGTCACTTCTCGAATGGGCCACAACGAAGAAAAATATAGCAAGGTAGTGACAGTTTTTGCTCAGTACCTCTTTCCCTCGTTTCTGTTGGATGTTTACTGTATCATTCATCATGCCATTGATCCAGGATCAATGCTCTTGGACCACATGCAATTGATTAATCATTTAGTTTAATACCTGGTTTTCCCTCCAATTTGCATTATTATTTTTTTTTACCCTTTATGGTACACACAAGAATTCTTTGTTGAACAAGAATATCTGTGCCATCCACGTTGAGAAGAGTCATCTCTTTTTATGCATACAATATATTACTATCGGTGCTTTGTCAACCAGAAATTATTATATAGTTTTGATGTATTCTATGTTCTTATACCTCATAAAAATAAATCATTTATATTTCTTTAGTCTTTACTATCTTGAAATGAGAAAAGTAGAAATTTTAATTATGGGACCACATACAAAATTAACTCACAAATGACATTTTTTTTGGGTAGAATAATGATACATGTTATGAAAATTTCTTAAATAGACACTGTCTATTTTAATCACTAAAGAGAGATAACACAAGCAACTAATGCATGTTATACCATAAGATCTACACATGTATGTATTTTATGTCTATTTTTTTTTTGAGAAATTTTTAATGTCTATATATATCACATGTTTTTTATTTTTATGTAATAAATAAAGATCAATTGTTAATTTTATTATTCATTTATCAATTTTGTGGAATCTATATATATTAAAAATATAATTTTTTTAATTTTTATGGCATTGAAAACTAAAAAAAATGGTAATTGATCTTTATTCATTGAATGAAATAGGAATAGGTGTTATAGTTGCAATATATATAAAAAAAAGATTCTTAATTACACTAAGTGCATTTAACTTTATGCACTAGTGATGTATTCTTATTTAATCCACACAACTTCAATGCATTGAATGCAATTAAGAAACTCTTAGAAAAGAACTTCCTATTTCTTTCCTATTTGCATGGAAAGATACATTAAGCATTGAGCGATGTTCTTAAATGCTCAAATTATAATATGCTCTTATTCCTATTCAATAATTAAAGGACAATTATCAATTTTATAATCTATTTGTTAATTTTGTGAGATCTACATATTAAAAATATAAATTTTCAATTTTAAGGCATTGAAATTACAAAAAATCAATAATTAACCTTCAATTATTAAATAAAATAAATACATATGAATTATAGTTGGATTATACAAAAACTTCTCTAGCATTATCTAGCTTTGATTCACACTAAAAGTTTCTAAGAATTTCTCTCTCACAAGATAGATCACCAATGTGGAACCCCCAATCCACCTTATCATGAGATTCTGCTCGTCAATTTATTCAAATTTGTTATTGACTATAGTTAATTAGTAGATGCTTACTTAATCTATTAATGCAATATGGCTTTGCCTCAAAAGATCAATAACTTGATATTGAGATCAACCATCTCCTCCACTAAACAAGTTATACAGATATCAAATAAACTGCTAGCTGAGTCTGGTACACGGTGATCATCAACATATATAGAATAACAAATTGTAGTAGCCATCTCTTGAGGTTGATATGGGACAAAATTCTCGTACACTAATCAAAAGTTTGGATTTAATAATAAAACTAATGGGACATATAATGGGACCATCTTTGTCAGCAATGACAACAATACCATTAGAAATTTAATAATCACAAACTTAACTCTGGCCTCTTCCTAACCCTTTATTAGAAAGTAATGCAAATTAATGAGAGTGTATTTGCTTTATTTAAACCAAGTTTGGTACATTATGCAAAGCTAACAACCTTGAAACGATATTGATGCAAGAAGATAATAGCTCGTGCAAAGAAAGGCTATATTATATATATACGAACATAATTATACATTATAGTTTTTCTAGATAAGAAAAGGTGTATAGACTTAGGTATTCTTTTTTTAATTTCTTGATGACACATCGTATCTGGTTAATGGGTTCAGGGTTGGCCCTTTAAGTATATATATTTTCATATGAAGGCTATTAACGCAGATCGGCGGCACGAGTGATGATGTGACACCATCTCATTGGCCATCAAAAGTTTGGAGAACTATATGGAAATTTGGACTTTGTCAGCAATTTGGTTCCCACAAATATCCTCCATCATGAGGGCCAAACAATAGTATATGAAAGTTTGGGTTCTTGATGATGACCTTGTAGAGCTTATAATTTACCTATTATTATGGCAAGTGTAGAAAGAATGACAATAGTAATTATAGTAACCAAATCTCCAGGTTAAACTGTAATTATCATTTTGGAGGCCTACATGTTATGTGTGTTCATGTAACAAGGAAACAACTATAAATAATTGTTTTATTCAGTATCGATAAAGTGTTTATATCTAAATATTAAATGTAAAAATTTGACTCTTGATCTTTATATATGTGTACAGTATTTGATATCTAAATATAAAATATGAAAATTCCATTTTTGATCTTTATATTCATGACACGCATAAATATACACACAAAAAATAAGGGGACCAATTGATTGGGCACTAGAATATAATGCTTTATTTTTGTCTTAAATATGTAAATTAATCCATGCGGTACAGGGCCACTTGGTTTCTAGCTTATCTTACATTACAGAAATCCCTTTCCCCTCTTCTTCCGCATAGCTTCCTTTATTTTTTTTTTTTACAAAATGACCTTTAAAGTGAGGAGAATGATAGGAATCCTAAGTATTAAAACAAAAGCCAAAACTTCTTTTTCTCCCCAACGAAAGGATGATATGGGGGTATAGTAGAGAGGAAGTAGAATCTAGCTCTTTACCCTCTCTTTTTGTTTGGGAATTTGACACTTTTGATGGCCCTGACAAAGGATAGAGGACCCCAAAAGTTGAAATTTTGAAGGTAGATTTTTTATAGTAAAATGCTTGTGGGGTTACTGCAAAAAGGCCCATATAAGTCCTTTTGAGGGCAAGAGGATTCAAAAGCTAGAATGATGTTAAAATTTCAGATGTGGTTTATGAGATTTTATGCTGAATACAAGACACAGCACTAATACTCAATTCCTTGAGGCACTCATTGTCCCCATTTCATATCAAATTTCTCATCGAAAGAGAAAAGACAGATGATAAAAAGAAAAAAAAAAGAAGAAAGAAAAGTAGTAATGAGAGAATGAAAAAAGCAAACACAAAAAGGAAGGTTAGACATCAAAATGATGGCACCTAATCTTCATATTTATACGTAAAACTCCATTTATGTATGTATCTTCTCAATAATGAATATCATGCATGCTCGCAAGTCCCAACCATATATCATTATTTTGATTATGCTTAATTGAATTAATTTAATACTCATAATGAGTCTCGCATGCACAATATAATTACATCCATCCTTTTTTTTTTTTCATTTTTCTACTGTTAGTTTTAGGGCCTAAATTAAATTAAAAGTGTGACCAACATAAATCCCTTAACACATTGAATTTAACTTCGAGATAACACATAGGTAAATAATTACATAATTAATTTGCTGATAAAAAAATCTGATTTATTATCAATGTTATTTTTTAATACAATATAATTATAAACGGATTTAATTTTAAAATATGCAATACGTATGTTAATAAGTCAATAGTTATGTAATCTGTTAGTAAAATATATGATCTTTTAAGTATAATAGTATAGATTCTCTAGGGCACAAGAAAAGGAGCAGCACAGAGCCGCAACTGTTGGCTTTATGAGCGCACATGTGTTTCTCTCTTTGGATGCCATAAAAAGAAGAAGAAAGATGGGTAGATGTGAGCTAGAGTCTCGAGGGGGAGCGTGGATGCTGTGGTGTTCTTTATCAATGCTTTGTGGTAGTGGCTGCCACGGACCTCCCATTTGTGATTGTGATTGTGATTGTGATGATAGAGTGCAGACAAAAGAGTCTTCTGCTTAATCATCAAGCCTTCTCATCACCCCCATCATAACTCTTTATGAACAACCATTTTTTCAAGTTTCATGATATCTTTTATATTGATGATTTTAAACTGTGATTGAAATATAATTGTAAAACTTGCAAAAAGAGTGCGAGATTATGTCTACATTTTAAGGCATAATTATAATGAATTGTAGTTATAAAGTTAAATGTGACTGTGATAAGAGGGATAAAATTGTAGTTATGAATCACAATTCAAAATTGACATATTAACATACTTGATTGTTCTTGTTTTATATATATTTATCTTTTAAATATTCATTTGATAATTTTTAATTACAGGTGTAATTACAACGAATTACAATTTTGGAGTAATTGTAATATTATGATTTTTTTTATTTGTAATAGCACAAGTGACAAACAATTTAATATATATAAACCTCATGTTTTAAATTCAAATAAAAATAAAAATAAAAAGAGAAGGTTCCAAATGTAAGGTCACGAGTTACTACAATGATGATAATATATAATAGACTCTCTCTGTGTAAACTTGCTATTGTCTTAGTTAATGAAAAGGCATCATGAAAGCAGCATGGCTCGTCTAATATCTATTTGCTACAAGAGCTCCTTTATTTACGGACTCCAAAAACTAAAGGCAAAGGAAAAAGAAGAAGACTGAGAATTTTGATTGCTGCAAGCAGCAAAATATGACCAAGTATGATTAATTCAATTAATAATTTTTAACGTAGAAAGAATTGAAGTAGCACTAGAAGTTTTTACATGGTGCTTGCATTGCATGTACACAAATGAAAAAAGATGTGAATAGACAGCACAAAGATGAGGTAATCAGAATGCATTATGAAGGAATAAAGGAATTAAAAGAAAAGAGTTGAGAAAGTACAAGGAAAATAGCTATATAGATTAGATATGTCTACAGACATATAAATAGTGAAATTAAGATATCGTTGGTCAGCCGGTTATCTCTTCTCTCAATTCCTTTAGTCATTAATCACAATAGTTATGTTAAGTCCTTCTTTTCTTCTTTTCTTAAAAGAGTAAAGACACATTGTAAATTCTTTACACTTTCTCTCTTCATCTCTCACAAGCTTTTTTGTAGTACATAACTTTGGTAAAAGGAATATAATTTATCACTATTTGTATGGTATGCTTTATCCAACTTTTTATATTTTATACTATGATATAATTTATTTAAAATAGACTGTAGCCAATAATTTTTAATAGTATAGTAATAATAGTTATTGTTTTTAAAAGTATTTTTTCTTTTAATATTTAGGATTTGTATCCAAAAGCCTAGACTATTATATCTGTGTTAAACAAAGATAAAACTATAAACAAAATTTTGAACCAGTTAAAGTATAGATTGTCAATAACTTTTATAAAATTTTACTTTTTAGATGATTATACATAATTTTTTGGAAAAAAGAAAGATTAGAAAGATGGAAATTTTTTTTTTTTTACATTTCACTCACTACTACTTCTTGTCCTCAGAGAGTTAATCAGGTAAATGGCAGTTTTTCTTTTAAACTATGGGCAAAGTGAAATGGGAATATGAACAGAATTCATCGTAGTGCATTCCACATCCATATCCCACATAAACCCTAGTTCCTTCCCCACCAAAAAAAATAAAATAAAATGCAAGCACCGACCTCGAGCTTTGTACATATACTTACAAAAGAAGACCAAGACTTCTATTCTATCATGTGCCACATATAGATTAAAACCTAAAGGAATTAAGTAAGTTTGATCCTCATCATACTTTCAATAGTCATTAATTTGGGATCAAATACATTAATGCAAAGTTTAATTGTGTTTGACTCACATGACATTACTGTTAGGAAAAAATTTAACTAATATTTAAAATTAGATGTGAAAATATTATATCTTCTAATAAAGGATATGAATTTATAATGAGAGATTTTTTTTTAAGAGAATATGGAAAAGAAAGCAAGAAATAGTTCGTGAAAATAATATAATTATTAGTGTTTTAATTAATTTGAGCTTGCTGGCTAAAACCTCATGGCATTATAAAAACTATCTTTAAATACTTGCCAAATGGCCACCAATCCCCACTTTTAACATTGTTAAATGTAAAAGGGAAATACAATTATTTAGAAAGAAACATAAACTTAATATATGAAGGGCATAGTAAAATACTATTTAATTATATATCCAACATCTTTATACACTTTGGATTTGTAACTTTTGAAACTTGAACAAAAGGTGTTGCTTCTTATCTTCATTTGATTGCTTAATTAATTGATTAATTTGATCTTTAATATTCCACCATGGTTTTTCGTTGATTATATATAATATATTAATAGAAAATATGTAAAGGGAAAGAAAGCAAATCAAGTTTTGTCATGTTCAACTGCAACATTCCCTTTTCTTGTTTTCTTAGTGGAAGCTTATATGCCCCCAATAATGTAAGTTTAAGGCCTAGAGTTATATATTCTCTTTCTTTACTAATTTTTTCTGTCAAATTCCTTTTATTCATTTTCTTTCTGTCATTCTGTGTCACTGTATTGGTGGGTTTGAGTTGGATTAACCAATACAAATATTAATTTATAATAGATTTGATGTAATATATAACATGTATGTAATATAGTCTTGACGAGGGACGCAATAATATAAGGAGGTTAAAATTTATTGAAAAAGATGAGAATTTACAAAAATTCAAACCCTTAATCTATAATATATGTCATGATTTTAAGATCAAAATTGATATTATTTAACGTCAGGCCAATTAAGGAATGATTATTAAAACTGGATTGGTACTAAAAATAGTTGTGAAGTTGGGCCAAGAGGTTGCTCTTTAACAACCCATTAATATTGATTTCATGAAAAAATATTGCAAAAGGACATTTTTATGGAAAGTCAATATATAGTGAGTTGTTTTGTTTAGGGCCCAAAACAAAATATTGATCATCTCTTTAAGTTGCAGTCACATTACTTCTTTTTGGGATGCTCCAAACATGGACTACAACAACAACAGTGATTTCTATATTTGGGCTTAGAATGATTGCCTGCTCCAAAGTTTTGTTTGATGTTCAGATCACCTTTTGTTCAATGTTATGCCTTACTTGTAGATCCATATGGTAACCTCAAAATGAGCTTATATTCAAAGGTATTCCTTTGAAGTTTCAGGATGTGATCTCCTCGGCCTTGTCCAAAGCTAGAGAGCTTACACTCTCATCATGTGGCTTGGAAACCTCTGGATGAGAGGGTTGGTTCAAAATCAATGTGGTTGGCTCTGTTTAGGGCAGCACTCATTTATTAGGGGCAACGGGGCTCATAAAAGATCAGAGAGGATGTTGGGTTAAAGGTTTGGTCGAAGGTTGGGTGATGGACATTGTTGTAGGAGTAACGTGGGCTACACATTAGCTCTATCCTAGCTCTTTCTTTCATTCCAAAAATTCTTGCTTGGATTAGTTGGATTTTATGGACATAATATTTTAGTGGATTAATATATATGAAATTTATATTTATTATTATATTTATTTTTTCTTAAATTCACGATGAATATAATTTATATAAAAATTTTCTATTCTTTACATCTGGTTAAGATTTGGGTTGAATTAGGTTTTCAATATATAGTAAAAGTGTTTTCTTTTGTTCAACGATGACAATAAGATTTAACGCTAGGATTTTTTTGTAAACAGTAAATTATTCAAGTTCCACATATCACAAGTCCACTCCCAGTGAGTTTGCTCCAAATTTTGTGTTCAAGTTTTTTGATGCAATGGAAGTTGAACATATAAATTTTGTATGAGTGTGTAGTTAACTAGTTATATATAGTTATCAGTAAAATTAAAATTGTATATATTGAACTTTGTTGAGGGAAGGGGACTAGAATTAGTTTTTGAAATTCCTGCCCTAGTTATTGGTGCTTATACTCATGATCCTATGGTTGCTTAAGGAATTATTGGTCATTTTATTAATAAAAAAATATAATATACATAGTTTGTTGTGTATATTGAAAAATTAAAAGTTGTGCACATTTGAAAATTAAAAAAAATTAAAAGAAGTAGTATTTTAATATAAAAATCACATTTTTTCATTAATAAAAAACAAAATATAAGACATATAATACAATGACATCATTGCAACACAAGTTTAATTAATGATTCACTGCTATTAGGTTTTATTCCTTATTTTACCTTTCATTAATTTGTTTATAAAATTTTAAAAATATAATAAACTATATAAGATTAAAATAATCCATGTGTGTCAATATTTCATTCTTCATGCAGTATTCATTATAAAACTACAAATTTAAAATAAATTACTCTTAAAAAATTATCCAATTTAAATTTAAAAAATAAATTAGATATATAAGAAACGAAATACAATATTAATTATAGGCTGCAATTATTATTTTTATGTCCTCATGAAATATCATTTAAGATCATATGAGTATATTTAGAAGTGATGTTATCATTAAAATATTAATATTTAAAAATCATAATTTTAAAAAAAATCTCAATATTTAAAATGAATATTCTTAATGTAGGATTATTAATAGAAATAACATGTAGATTTTGAAAATAAAAAGAACGTACACATATGTTTTTCCTATATTCTAGAGATCAACGTATTTTTTCTTTGGAACTTATTTGATCGCTTTTATTTTCTTATATATAAAATTTAACGAGAAGGTAGGTTCGTATCTTATCTAGTTATCTTTCAGATAGAGTTTCGGTTACTCTCCTTACCGGGAAAACATCAACTTGGAACGCTTTTCATCCTGCGCCTCCACTCCCTACTTTAAATCTGTAGTAGTCTTCAACTCTCTCCATGAAACCCACTACTAGAATCACCTTCTCTTCCCTCTTGGAGCTTCACAGATCAAGAACTATGTGTACTCAAATCGAATTGCAGAAACTCGAGTGCGAAAGTTTGCGGCTTAATCTATGAATTTGATATGCTGAAGCCGAAAGCTGGTGTTTTTGTTGAGTTCTATTGGGTTTTTGGAGGAAATGAAGAAATTTTATAAAGTTTTGACATTGGGGAAGCTATCTGAGGACAGGGATGAATTTTGGAATGAGCTTCAGATGTGATTTTATATAGAGGTTTTTGAGCTCAACTGAATGTCGTTTTCCATCTGAAGAACATGAATAAATGGAATGGCAATCCACTCGACTTATCATTGTCAATTAATGTTTTCGTATGAACCTGACTGATTGGGGTGTGTCAATAGTAATTGAATATTACCTGCTTGAGAAAATGCTCAAAACAATATGTAGTTTTCCTGTGATTGTCTATGGGTATAATTTTTCTTTTGTAGTCTTGCATTCCGGAGAAGTCCATTCAGTACTTCATAAAGTTTCACATACAATCAACTGGAGGTTCCTAAGGAAATAGTGAAACAGCTTGGAATTCTTATGTCAATGAGTTTTTTGTTTCTTGTCTCTCATTCTCTCTCTCTTTTTTTTCCCCCCCTTTTATTATCTTTCATTTATCTTTCTTCAATCAATGGAAGGGCAACAATGTCTATTACTATTAGACAAGATTAGACTTTCTCTGTTTCTATAGACTTCCCTAGGAAATTAATTGATATAGTCAGCTACCTGATGTGTCCCACTTCATCATTCTCCAGCTTGATTCAAAATTCTACATATGAAACTACGAACATCAGAGAAAGGGCTACCGACATATCATTAGATTATATAATTAGAACAAAATTAGACACAAATTGTCGGAGGGATTAAAGTATAATTTGTTAATAAAAGTTATTAGAATACTTTATTTTTTAGAGATTATATATGAAATTTCTTGAAAAAATTTTAAAAACGCAGGACAATCTTTGATATTTTGCAAAATTTGGAGGCTTCCCCCCCCCCAAAAAAAAAACACACACACACACACACACACAAAAGGCTACAAGGCTTCGTGGGAAGGAAAACTTGATAATCATATTGTGCATTCATCTTTAGAATTATGGTAAAACTAGGAAGCTCTTGCATTTTGTTTGGAAAACAGAAGTTGATCATATTCATATATCATTGACTCTGTTGGTGATTTATTGCTTTTTGTGGATTATATACTATAACTAAGCCATACCATCTAGATACACTCACCTTGTTTACCAGAAGAGAAAGAACACCTTGCTTGGCTGAAGGTGAAAGATCTGGATATAATTCACTTATACCCTTACTTGGTTGATAGAACCACACGTCGACAACATTCTCAATCATAATTTTGGCCAACATTCGTTCATTAATGTTTGTGGCCACTGGCCAACATTCTTTCAGTGAAAATAATCGTATAAAATTAATAAGAATATCTCAATTTCTACTGAGAAGTCACAATATGGTCCCAATTGCATGTGGCTTCATCTTGTATGCAGCTTTTCTTTTGCCTTTCAAAATCATTGAAAATTAATTATAGATTTGTTATATATCTTTGATTGACAGATATAAGTAGGTCTCTGCTAGTGTCTTTAGCTAATCTTTTTGATGATAACGGAAAAATTATATAAAAAGGAGATTCTAAGTGTTACATTAGTGTCCTGATCAATAGTCTTAGAGTAACATATCTATATTATCACGTCGGTAACCAAAAAAAAAATTTAAAATATTAAATAATCTTACTTAGGTTTGCCTCTTGTCATCACCTTTCCAAAGGAGATTCGATCAAATGAATGGTTGACAGTTGCTGTATTAAGGTATTCTTGGTAGTTACTAATACTTCAGATCTATTCTAGTGAACAAAAGCTTTAGAGTGGTCACTGGTAAGGTCCATGCATGAGTGTTATTGGAGATATCTTGTTTATCACCAATAATTTGCTATCTCTGTCCAAATTTGAGGGCAGAAAAGTCAAAACATCAACACATAATTAATTTGAAAATTGACATCATAACAGAACAAGAATACACATGAGCTTTACAAGTACAACCGTATTTGAGGATGAATTGGTAAATGGAATATTCTTCTTGTTGGTTTTGCATCTTTAGTGAAAGATATCAATCTCTTTATTAACTTGTTATGTATTTGATCTCCAAAGTCGGGGGTTCATAATGAACAGACCAGTATCCAATGTGGCTCGTTGGACTTCAACCATAGGAAACTTTGTGTAGTCTCTGCTGGCTATAATCTTTACAGAGTTTTCGTTCCCTCCTGCTATAGCCAAACCTCTTTTCTATCAGGAAGCCGGGTCATGGCTTGGCCTCGGTACAATAATTGACTCACTGCCCCCAAAAAGAAAAGATAGACTTTGCTAGAAAGGAAGACTTTTCCAGACATCCAGGTTTGACCCAAAATTTGACATGCCACGTGTAATTTGATGCTGCAAGCTAAAAATGGGATCTGAGTTTTATAATCAATTCATGGTTTATGATACTAACCGGCCATGGTCAGTAAGAAAGTATTGGCTTAATGGACTGACTCACAAGAATTTTTTATGGAATACGGATAGTATTGTATGAGATATAATAGAATATGAAGACATGACAATTTTCTATAATAAAAAATACAAAAGGTGCATTATAGATAAAATTTTAAAATATATTTATATAAAGATAAAAATAGCAAGACAACCTTCTCAATGCAAAAAAGAGCAATAGCCCAAGACAGAGATCCCTCCCATGGCAAAAAATGGAACAAGACAGAGACCTACATGCAATAGCCCAGCCCCTTCTTCAACCTCCTCGTCTATCAATAAATGTCACATAATTACTGTAAGCAACCACTTGTTACACCTATGTCTTTTAAAAATCTACCAACTTTACTTCCATTATTTAAAAATTGGATTGGTCAAACCAGAACACTAGTACAAGTTATCAAATAATAGTTCAATTGATCAATCAATTAAGAAATTAATTAAATTAGATTAATCACTGATTCAATTAAACTGAAACTACAATCAAACACAATTTAAACAGTTCAATTTACTAATGTATTTTGATTTTTAAAATAATGCTTCAATGATGAGACTTCAATATATAATTATGCATTATGCTTATCATATCCTATACATAACGGATATTAGGATATTAGTACAGTGGCCCTTTAAGTGTATTGTGCTCCAAAAGAGAGTGGACCCCATAGTTATTGTAGTAAAACATGGTGAATTTTTGGTATGGAGGTAATAGGACATTATTGGTGGAGCCACGAACTGGTCATTAGTTGCTTTTAAGGAAGACGACATTTCCTGGGACGCCTCTGGCTGAAACGGCATTACGCGCATAAAAATTTGTTGATGAGGAGTGTCAAGTTTGCAGCTCAAAAACAACTAAAGTGATTTATCACTTTAATTTTACAAGATGGATCTAAGAACTTCTCATTTGCTGAAAACTAAAAGGAAGATGTGGGTGCGCTGTAACTATATCAGATCAAAAAACTCACTTCTTACAGATTTTCAAATTTATTATTTCTTTTTTCTTTTCCTTTCTGGATCTATACAAATATCATATTAGTAGAACATGGTTTTGCACTTGAGGCTGTGGAATCTGATAAAAGAGAATTCTTGCTAGTTTCAAATTTACTTGCCCATGTTTCAGTAAAATTCATATAGGAGGTGAAGGAGAATCTGGCATGAAAGAGGCAGTCACAACCTTGCAGCAGTCAGCTCCCAGACTCCGAGATGATCTGCAAAGTGGGGCGCCACGATTTTGTCCTCACCGCCATAGAATTTGCCGAAGCTGTTCTTTGCCTTTGTCTCTCTGCTCTCATTGCCTGGAATTCATCATCAAATTACAACATACCTAGAGTAAGATACCCAAAAAGAATTTGTATTTGAAATTTAGTTTCTTCCCTTGTATGAATTAAGATATTTGATTGTATTCCGTTCATAGGAAGAACTCATTTCATATATCCACCTATGTATCCATCTCCGTGTGGCATGATTTATAAGAATAACAATGGGTAGATTCAAATTATATCATAATATACTGGATTGAATTTCTCTGCTTTATTCTTGAAAAGGACTTAAATAATTGCATGTGAGATTAAAATTATAAAAAATATACATCACATGGGGAACAATCACTCGGAATAATGAAGTGTTAGATCAAAATCTTAACTGGATTCACTGTAAAATACATGAAAATTTTTTTGTGAAAGATGTGTGATGCTGATCACGTAAAGATCACATACAGATTCACTGCTCACAGTCTTGTGAATTAGTTGTGAATCTGATACTTGTGCAACCAACTTTTTGTTATGATAAAATATCATAAAAAGCCTGCTAGTTCATTAAAAAAAGGCACAGAGATAAAGAACTGTTTACAGAAGACTGTAAAATACCTGATAAGTCCTTTCTGTGTTGCTTCCTTCTGCATCACAACTTGAACTTTGCCTTTCCTGCACTGTATGCGATCTCTCAACCATCTCTGGCAATGGCTTCTTCGTCTTCGCATTCTTCCTTTGTTTCAACACCTTCACAACCTCTGAAACCATAATAAAAAGTTTCAGAACTTCGAATTATCCTTCAAAACCAGTGAAAATCCCTTTCAAACGCAGAAGAATCAAATCCATCAGAAACATAACTGAATACATAGACATATCATCAAATACCTTGAGTGGTGATGAGCCTGTAAGCATGGCCAAGATTGAGAGTCTCATTCGGCCGGAGAAGCTTCACCCTGGTAAAACGCACCGTTTTCTTCTGCCCTTGCTCTTGATTCTGTTCCTCCGCTGGAACCGGCAACGGAATAATCAAAGAAACATAATGGCCGGGATTCATCCTCATCACCTCGCTGGCCGTCACCGGCCAATACATCCTCTCTATCTTCCCACACGGATGCTGAATCACTAGAGCCGCAGCATCCACAGCTTGGCAATTCCCCATCTTTAATCAATTCCGATTAGTGTTTTCTTCAGCTTTGAAAAAACAGGAAATGAAGTGAAGAAGATGGGAAGAATGAGAGATAAGAAGAAAGAAAGAGAGGGGAAGAAATGAAGAATGCAAAGGTCTCTTTCTATACAGCTCCTCCAAGAACCCCACATATATATAGTAAAAACAGTTTCTAACTCTGAGTAGGCTTTCCCAACTAACTTATATGCCAGAAATACTTCTCAATTATTATTTATCACGTTATTTTTACGTAAATACTAAAAAATAAATCTTAAATAAAAATGAAATAAATATAAAATATATTATATAAATATTATAAATTTTATGTAAGTTATTTGTAAATGTGTTATATTTATTTATGGGTCTATAAAAACTTTATCTCTTAGGAGGTTGAATAAATTGTTATTTTTGAATTAAAATTTATACTTTTTATTTGAATAATTTATTTTAAAACTTAAAAAAATTGATAATCAAACTTTTAGTAAAATTATCTTTCATTTTTTTCTTATACCTGCTGCTGGTAAAATCTATTTAAATATTATTTCATGACAAGTCAATTTGATTGAAATTGACATTAATTGTAAATGACAAAAATATTTTGGACATTGGTACAATTAATTGTCAACGTTGAAAGATAAGGTGAAAATTTTAATTTATTTTTGAATAATTATTTTGCACCGGCATTGGCCTCCGTGGCCAGTGCGAATGCCACGTGGAAAGATGAGAAGAGGGAGAGGATTGGAGGGATGTGTTTGGCGATGTTGACGGGTTGAGGAATTAGATTTCATTAAGGTTAGTAGAAAGGGTCACTAGAATTTGTTTAACAAAGTTAATTAAAATAGGGTTAATTGAAGAGTGTGTGTGGAATTGTGGATATAAGGTTCTTTTAGGGTGGTCACTAGATAAGGACACATGACCTAAATACTCTGTTTGGTTGCCATTTGCCAAGAAAATTGGAAGAGAAAGAAACACATTTAGGTCCTTTTCTCAATTTACATTTCTACTTTATAGAACCACTTCCTTGCCACACATGTTTAGTTCATCAAAACTTCATCTTGAAGTCATTAGAAAATATCATATACGACGAGTGTTCACGTTGAAATTAGTTATATAAATTTTTTATTTGATATGTTAGTTTTTAATATATGAGAATTGTGTATATATTATAAATATAATATTAATGACATTGACAAATAAAGCACCATTAACTTTTTTTTGAAGAGTATAATACACAATGCACAACCTTTTTTTTTCCCTAATGCTTGAAAGTCCAATGCAAAATAGTAACTTCAAAGGGACTTAAATGTTTTGCAAATAATTGAGATTTTTTTATTGAATTGCTTCTATAGAATATGTTGGCAACCATCACAAGCTAAACTTTGTTTGAAGGCTAGGCCGTATGTGATCCCTTCAATGCTGTTGAAAGTGGGTTGGACCAAATCATTACTAACCCTTTTGGAATATCAATAGTATTGGCATTAGGATATATAAAGCCTTTGAGACGGCTGCAAGATTCCTTATTATATCTGCAATTTGGAGCAAACTCAACTTTATGACCTGCCAACAATTTGCAAGGTAATGACAAAGGTGATAGCTAACTTCCTTTTCTACAATTTCATTAAATACTTTAGTCTATATATATGCTAGCTCTCTATTGTATCTCCATTTTGGATCAAATTTAACATTTTAAGATCTATTAACAATTTAGGGTTCTTAATGGAAAAAGGGTAAATGATGTATATATTTAGTATATATTATTTGTATTTACTTGTGCATTTGATAAGATTACGTTAGAGTTAATAAATTTAAATAAGTGGATTTATTGTTATTCATGAAAAAATGGTATAAAACATCTCAATCAAATTTATAATAAATAGTCGCGTAATCAATTGAAAGAGAGTTAAATATTAATAAATTGAAGGATAAATTATACTGATTTTTCTAAGATTTGATCTAATTATATTTGACATTTCTTTTTTTTTTTTTAAATTAAATATTATATGTTAACCTCTTTTAAAATTAAACTTTATTATAAAATCATATTTTTAAGTGTGGTATGTTCTATATATGATGTAATCCCACTTAGTTAGAAAATATTATCTTTAAAAATTTATGTATACATTTACCTTTTATTTTAAGAATTAAAACACAAGTAAGATTAGGGTTTTTAAGTTTAAAGAATTCAGAATAGGACGCTAAGAAAATAAGAACAAAGCAAACAAGAAAGCAAGGAATATTGTGACCAAAACTTATAAATTCTTTTCCATTCTAATAATATCTTTTCATTTGTTTTTCATGATCTCTCATTTTTTTAGTTTTATTTCTTCATTGATATTGGGCATATTATTTCTTATTTTTTTCTTAATATAATTTCATATTTTTATTTTTAAATTTCCTTCTCATTCTATATAATTTCTTTTCAATGTTCTGTAAAAGAGTACAAAGGAAATTAAAAAAATAAAGTTTACGTTGTCTTTATCTATTATCTTTAGGGAAAGTTAGTGTATAATATTAAAAAATAAAGAATGTTAGATGTAATTAGCTCCAATTTTAAAGAAAATCAATGGTAATTTATTCTAAATTTAAATATGTATAATTATTATTACTACATCTAATGGTTTTACAGATGTCAGTAGTTACCAGGAGGGAAGCCTCGTTATGTGTTGGGTGGCTCTAACCACGTCAAACTCTTAGCAATTGCAAAATTTTTCTTATATTATATTTTGGTTCCATTATATTTTTATCCCTTTAAATATAAATTCATCATATTTGATCCCTTTAAAAATAAAGTTCTATTTTGATCTCCTAAAACTAAAATCAAATCAATTTTAATCTAAAATCTAACTTTCATCTAAATTGAAAATAAAAATAAATAGTAATATTTAATTTAATTATATTTTTAGTCCCTTAAAATATAAAACAATGGCATTTTGTAGTCTTAAAATCAAATTTTTATTTTCATCCCCTAAAATAAATAATAATTATAATAATTTATTTAATATCTTATGAAATATTTATTTAATTTTAAGAAAATATAATTTAATAAGAGAGTAAATATTTTAATTCTAAAAAGTAAAATCTTAATAAAAATAACAATTTAAATTAAAAAACATATATTAAATATAAAGACAATAATGATGACTTGATTTTTTAAGATTAATGAAGATTTAATTTTTTGATTTCTGCCTATCTAACTTAAAAAATTCATATTGAAAAAATAATGATAAACAAATAGTAAAATCTTAACAAGAAATTAAAAGTTGAATTAGAAATTTGTACCAGATATAATAATAGAAACTTAGTTTTAAAAGATTAATCAAAATTTTTTTATACCCCTATATTTTAAAATCTCTATATTTTTTCTCTTTGAAAAATCAGTAAAATCTAATTTTTTCTATTAAAAAAATATAATTTTTAAAATATATAGGCAGAAATTTTTTTAATTAATATTTTAAAATTATGTTTTTATTATTATATCCATTATAAGTTTTAAATGAAAATTTTAATTTCTTATTGAAATTTTATTGTTTGTTTATCATTATTTTTATTTACCTATGAGTTTTTGAAACTTAATAGATAGAAATAAAAAAACATCAAATCTTAATTGGATCTTTAAAATCAAGCCCTTATCATTATTTTTATGTCTAATAATTTAAATTTTTATTTTTTATTAAGGCTTTACTTTCTTTTGTTAAATTATTTTTTTATAATTAAATAAATAATTTATGAGATGATAAATTATTATTATTTGATTTTAGAGAATGAAAATAAAATTTTACTTTTAAGGGAATCAAATGTAATCGATTTTTATTTTAAGGGGATAAAAGTTATAATTAAATCAAATATTACTATTTATTTCTGTTTTTATTTAGATAGAAGTTAGAGTTTAGATCAAAATTGATTTGATTTTAATTTTTAAAGGATTAAAATAGAATTTTATTTTTAAAGAGGATCAAATATGATTAATTTGTATTTTAGAGGATTAAAAATGTAATTAAACTTTATATTTATGGATTCTATATTTTTACACATTTAAACCTCTCAAAAAATTTTAATTTTTCACATAAATAATTAATCATTTATATTTTAATGGCTCCTAATTTTTTTTATCTGGTTTTGCCAAAATTAAAACAATTACGTGGTCAATTGAAAGAGAGTTAAGTGTATTAGTATTTGAGATCGAGTTTTATTCTCTATAAAAAAAAATAGTTTCATAAACCAAATAGCATTAATTGAGCAGCATCATGATAGTTAAGTAGCACAAGATAATGCCCAATCCTTTGAACTTTGACTACACGAAGATGTTGTACTTGTCTATAATAGTTTCTCTATTTTCTTCCGGATTTGTCAGAAGATGTTTACTTCTCTATAATAGTTTCTCCATTTTCTTCCAGATTTGTCACTTTTAAATGGGGAAATCAGAAAAACTTTGGGATAAACACATTATAATTTGTCTTCTCTAGTGAGAATGCATTTATTAAGGTTTTACTTTTGAGCTTAAGTTTGAATTACACATTAGAATTTGCCTTCAATGCATTTATAAGGTTTCACTTTTGTTGAAGTTATGTTTGAATTCGCTTCTTCAAGCCTTTTTCCTGACCTCAAAGCACATGATGTGCTATCATTATGCTTGAGGGCCCTCCATAGTCATGAAGCTAGTTGTTCCTACCTGTCCTTTTTCTTAGCCTAAGTAATAAAATGCTTGTTGATTATATCAAAATATTGTCATTTAAATTATGTATCTATAAAGAATTATGACAAGTAATATTATATATTTTAAAATAAAATTGTATGAACATATTATAATATGCAAATGATCTTTAAACACAAAACAAAGTTAAATAATACATGGAATTCGCATATAAAATTTCTTTATATATATATTTTTTATATATGAAGATTTTATATACATTATAATATACGCATACAAAATTATTCAAAAATTTAAATTTCTATAAGCTAAAGTGAGGCGGTCAGCTTCTATTCCCGTAAAACCTAATAAAATATATGTGGCAGATCCTAATCATTTTACATCTTTGCCTTAAACAAGTATAAATTTTGGGATAATGAACAATGATCTGGTTGAGTTAAGAAAAATAAATGTAAGCTTATTAACTTAAACTATGAGAACCCCAAGTCTTGATTTTTCGTCCTAGATTAAAATGTGTAAACATCTCAGCTAAACGTCAGTATATATGCAAGCCATGTTAGTTTTTTTATTTTACGTGGATTGACATAATTCAATAATATATATATTTTATATCTTATTCATAAAACTCAGATTAATTAATTGGATGTCAAATTATTTGGAGTATATTGTAAACTTAATCAAGCCCAAATAGTTGTGACCAATATTATTGAGTTTATTATCAGCACTGCTCATAAGTGGATACGATTGGGACCTGTGTGTGGGCTTATCATGATGGATACGCTTGACCCATTTTTATATATACATAAGGAGAGGCTCTATTCCTTTCCACGACTCAGAGTATGGTTGCCCAATCGAGACTGTTACAAAGGAATCTGGTGTGAAATAGGAATACCTTCTCTCCTCACATCGTTAGACTCAGGATCAAGGATGACATCATTTCCAGATAATCCAAATAACCCAAATTCTTAGATTAATTGTTTATTGTTACATGCCATATTTGGGATTAGAAAAGTCTTGCATGAATCTTAAAATTTTTATCAATTGGTATTAGAGTAGATCTAATCCTAACTGTGGTTGTAATTCGTGATTCTTGGAATGGTTGTATTTAAACATATCATGGATAATTTCAAATTTTGTCAAAACCTTAGTTTTCTCATTCATTCAAATTTAAAAATTTTAATCGATCAATTTCAAAATTAGGTTAGGGCTTTTATAAATTGTGTTGTTCTGAATCCATAGACATATATATTGTATTTTTCCACTAAGAATCAAGAGAGAAATTTCAAGAAAACCGCACGATTTTTTCAATCAAAGCCTGGAATTTTTTGTTCGCAATTGTGAAAATTTCTTAAGGGATTTTGTAGAGCTTGCGATTTCAAATCTAACGGGACTAAAATCACATTTTTTCGATGATAATTGAGAGAGCAATTGAGATAATACTGTGAGAACTAACTTTCATTTCAAACAAAAACCCATTTGTTTTGGTCCATAATTTCTGAAATTTTTATTGGGCTATTTTAGATCTTTGTATTTTGGTTTCAATGACACCAAAATCGCATTTTTTGATTGAGAAACGAAAGAGAATTGGCCGAAAACCTAATTGCATAGAACTGGGTTCTGAAACGGGTCTTTCGACCCGACTGGAGGTTGAAGGAGATGAACAACCTCTAACCACCAAGCCCACGCATAGGGCCAGGCACATGTGGTGCATACGAACTCTCTATGCATCCTTTTAATGTGCCATTTTTTCTTATGCACTCCACTCGCTACCCTCTTTGGAATTTTTAATTCCTAGAAATATTTATTTATATTTTTAGAGCATTTAAAATTACTAAAATTATATTGCATTAATTGATTTTGAGCTTGAAATTTTTTGGGTATATTTCTAGTAATTATTGGCTCATTATATATTGTGTACTCTCGATTTTGACATAATTTGATTAATTAAATAATTTTGATATTATTATGTGAATATATCATTATAAAAGATTGAAAATTGTTAGTAATTATGTAATATAATTTTGAGAGTGATTTTGGGCTATTGAAACCAATTTTGAGACACTTTATATAATTGCGACCTCACCTTCATAGGACCAATTGTATTGAAGTCTTATATTATTGATAATGTTGTTACATTGGGAATTATGTTAAGAATGCACTTACCTTATCGGTTTGTCTTTATTGATATAGTTCCTAATGACTTGTTACATGCATTGACATTATGTCTTTAGAGTTCTTAGTATCTTATCGATATTAGCTTTAGGGACATGATTTCAATGTAATAGAATCTGCTCATGCATGATAATTTGGGACCCTTTAGTGGGATTATAATGTATGAGAGGGTTCACCTATGGATAATTGCTCATTTATACATATTGTTAACCTTAAAGTGTTTTTTAACCCCAAAAGAGCTTTCATTAGTTTTGAATGTTGAAAAACAATTGAAATGTATCAAT